>BMAV01022422.1:455313-514236 GCA_019973955.1 Trichonephila inaurata madagascariensis
CTGTCGAGAGCTGAAACGTCCTCCCGTTGGTGTGGTAGTTAGGAGAGGGTGGTGCCAGCTCACGACAGATTTAACGTGCATCGCTGCCCTACACGGCGGGTCTTTAGTGGTACTGGGCTCGAACTCGTGACAAGGCAAGCCACGATCCGATACCTATACCACTCGGCTACCGCGGCCACATTGTCATCCCAAACAATCGTGTATATAAAATTTCAATTCAACTGAATGCTTTATAACGTGAAAAAAAAAATCTTTTATAAAGTTTTGACCCAAATCACTAAAAAGGTAACCAAAGTGGCTCTGTATCTGTATAATTCTTTAAATAATTAGTTCCAGTAAATTAATTTTAATTACAATTAAATTATCATACTGCCACCCAAAACAATACTGTACAGAAAATTTCAGCTCAAATGAGCGCTTTAAAATGTGTCAAAACTTAAAAAGGTTTTTTCGACAAAATGATTGCTAAGTCGCCAAAAAACAATGCCAACGTGCTTGTATTTGTAATTCTTTGAATAATTAGTTTTAATCAATTTTTATTAATTATAATTAATTACTCTATTGTCTTCCAAAATAATCGTGTATATAAAATTTCAGCTCAATGGAGCGCTTTAAAATGTATTTTATTAACGATTGAAAATTTGAACAAGATAAATATATAGAGAGTTTGAGCTAATAGTAGGGAATTGAAAAAAAGAACTCTCTCCACTGTATAATTTTTAAAACCAAATGAAAGCTATTTATTTCCAATCAGAATTACTCTCACTTGTGTCATCTTGTTGCTAATTAAAATTTAAATGGAACTTATTTACAAATTCGAAGCAACTTTTTTGTCTTTAAATCCTTTCACAGAAAGTTCTCAATTATTCATGACATTAAATGTTTTAACTTTACGTAAAAGCGTATCAATTGAACAGAATTCTTCTGAATTGATTTGTTACGCTGCTTGTATCGTTATAAATTGAAATATGTTATTTACTTTTATTGCATTCGACAAGCAATTTACGTTATTAACTCTTAAATGCATGAATTTTTATTTTTAATAAATAAAGTTCGAAACCAATCAAGAAATAGACGTAGTGAATGGGAAAAATACAAACAAAACGCCCCTAGGAATTTTTTTTATGTAATTTTACATCACACACAAAAAAAAGCTACATTAGTCTCGTATAAATTTATCAGTATATGCAAAAGTATAAATATTATTCGTTACTTTTACCTGGTTTTTTTTCCCGAAAACAACTTTCCTTGTATGTTTTTATTACTTTTTTACATAAATAATTGTAATTCGTAACACCCGCCGAAATCGCACTCTAATAGCGCACCAGCTATGAAAATTGTTACAGATTAAACATTCTAGTTGCGTTTGAAAATGATAAAATAGTTTGAGTAAAGTTAAAATTAAAAAAAAAAAACACTATGCAAAAAAAAGTTGCTACATAAAGAGATTTGAGGCTTTAAACGTAGGATGCAGATCTATATCGCAATGAGTTTAAAGGTCCATCCAAATCTACTCCTCCATCTCCTGAGATGGAGTAGATTTGGGGACGAAAGGAAAAGAGAAAAATTCATCTTTGCTTGTTGATTAGAATAATATAAATGTAAGTTTATGTTAGATTTTTTTTATCACAGATTAGTTCAAAAGTATAAGTTAGGCCCCATAATTTTCTATTATATTTTATAATGTTAACTAAAAAGTATTCATTTTAGGGACTTATTTTATTCGTCTAAATGATGTGGGATGAGCGAACAGTAGAGAAAATGTCATTTGCTTCAAAACCCATTTTAAGGGGTTTTTTTTTAATTTAACATGGGTCCATTGGAGCCCATGTTAAATTGCGCAAGTGTTTATGTACCTTTTTCTCAGAAACTACTTACTTCTCATGAATAAAATTTTTACAGAAGGTTATTTGTTATATAAATAACACTTCAACGAAAGGCTTTTGTCTTTTTGTTAAAAATAAAGTTAATCATGATTTTTTTAAAAAATTGTCCAATTTTCTTCCCTAAAATTTAGTTTAAAAGGGTCATATCTAAAAAGGTTTGCTAGATATATATAATTACCTCCATTAAAATATGTAAACATGTTAAAAGTGTGCTCACTGTGTGTGTGTGAAACTTTGAGGATTATATTATGAGTATAGATTTTGAGAAAAAGGTACATAAAAAACGATAAATATTACATTTTGAGAAAACAGATTTTAAAGTAAAAATTTGTAATTTTTTGAGAATTTACTTTTTTAATACTTTCCAGAAGCATATGAAGTATTTTTTTTAACTATGCTCATAGAAAAGACTCTAATAAAATTTTCTTTTTTTTCATTATTTTTAACAATTTCGCCTGTTTTTAGGATCTCAATATGCCTTCGTTGCGCTACACGAATCCTACGTTTACCTAGGTTTTTGAAGTAGGACACACACATTTATAATTTGAATCAATATCACAATGTTTTAGGATCATTAATGTTGCTACATGATTCAAATTGAAATGCGCAATAACCATATTTATCTATAATTTTAGAGTTTTTAGCTGCACAAATGTAGATTTTGAAATCACTGACCCTATGGTGTTATTAATCGGCTCATTTGGGTTCTGAGTCTTCCCATGTAAACATTTTCTTAATAACATAGGATAACCTAGATCTCTAAAAAAAGATAAGATTTAAGATAAAAAGACTTAATTCATTATGGTACATACCACGTGTGTATGTCTTTATGATCATAGTGCCTTTCGTAACATTCACACAGCTTCTGTCTTTTGAATCTTGCACCAGGCATTTATACCCGCAGGTCACAGTCCATATTGAGGGTTCTCATTTTAAGACAGAAGATGAAAATAAAGAGCCCAAAAAGCAATTTTCATGCTGTGTAGATCACATTGATATTACTTCTAATAGTCGTACATTAATATCTTTTAATTTTTTATATTAAAATGTCGGTGAGTCGATTACAACCCCTTAGGCGTTTTCTATCACGTAACTCTTTTTCCTCTCTTTCGTTTTTAAGATCTAAAAGACGTGTACCCATACACTTTGGGATAAGTCCAATACACTAATTTTCCACTTTATATCATATGGATTCGCGCTCATCAGAAACTTATGCTAGGAGAAACACAGGTGCTCCTAGCAGAGCTTATTTGATGCGCGTCAAGGAGTAGCTTAATTTAAAAATTTAATGAAAAATACTTATCGTATTTCCTCATATTATATATCATATTAAACAGAAATATTTGAACTCTTAGAAAATATTTAGAAAAAAGTTAAAATCAATAATTTTTTGAAAATTTATGTGCCGGAACCCCTTAACTGAAATAGATGATCTTGGTATTAAAATGACAAAATGTTTTAATGTTCAAGAAATAAAGAAAGGTCTAGGAAAAAAAGTGGAGAAAGAAATATTTTAACTGTAAAAACAATGATATTCGATAAGAATTTCTTTTTCTTAGATAAGCAGAAGTTTAAATTTAAAAAAAAGCATTTGACGTTGGTTCATAGGAAAATTCTGACCGCACAATGCGGTAAAATATCATGAATTTAAATTTCCATTTCGGGTTAGTTGATCGATTACGAATAACTTCTTAACATGACGGCTATTGGTGAAGTCCTCGTAATTTTGAACTATGATCAATTGACGCGGATGACGCTGGCATTCCAATATCATAGCTTCCGCACCAACGTGAGGACTTTGAATCTAGAAAGATTTAATGCAAATCCATCCTTTTCATGGCAAGTCTTCAGTAGCACCTATACTCATATGCATCATTCGACAGAATCAATGACAGCCACGATTTCAAGACCCTGTTAGTTACAGTCACAGTAAGAAATAATCTATAATCCACGCTCTCGTGTGAAAAAGTGCGGGATCGAGAAGAACATTAACTTAAACAATTAATAAGAAGGACCGATTTTAAAAATGCCAACCACAAATATTTTTTAAAAATACTTTCATTTTCTATTCCGTAAATATCAACTCATAGCAATCTTCTATCGTAAATACAGGGTGTCCGGACTTAAAGTATCCAAAAGTTATGGCTTATTATTACGGAACTACCCATCAGAAAGTAATAAACTATGCCTCTGTGGATTGGAAATCTCTTCGAGATTTTTTGGGTTTAGTCCGATCGACTGCATGTGCTCGCATCATTTGGCAATCGCAGACGATACACTTGTTACACTGATTTCATTAGTAAAGATGTGGACGCCACAGAAAAAGGTGCAGGGCGTACTTTGGTTAACGGAATTTAAATCAGTTACACGTGTATACGACGTGACGACCGCAAGTACAGTAAATCCTCGTTCATTCAGACTTCAATAAATTCCCGACAGCTATTTTTAGAAATCGTGACCGTGGTATCTTGGTGGCTATCGTTACGAACTCGTGGCCAGCGTGACAGGGAGAGTGACATTTAAAACAGTCCTTAAAGTAACAAAATTCAAATAAATAAATAAATAAAAAAATTGCATACCCGTCTGTCAGACGGCTGTTTCTAAGAGCGGCAAAAGAAATTGATGTTCCGGCCAGAGGGTTCAGCCTATGAGAGCCTCCTGCATGCATGCGTGAGTAAAGCTGAATTCACACCAAAGCTGTAAGCGTCGAGCGTTGAACGTCTAGCCAATCAGAGACCTTATCTCGCCCGAGATGAAGTCTCTGATTGGCTAGACGCTCAACGCTCGATGCTGACAGCCTTGGTGTGAATGCAGCTTAAGTGAATACTAACTTCGCCCTATTCAGTTACTCGGGGGTATTGGTAAAGGACCTCGTCATTTTGAATCACAGTCAAGTGATGAGGACGACACTTGCGCTGCCACCACTTTTTCTTAACTTCGTTGTTTGAGCCTCGTAAAATTTAACGTGCATACGGCCCCTATTGCACGGTGGGTCTTCAGTAGTACTAGGCTTGAACTCATGACATGCTGGCCATGAATCCATTATCTTGACCTTTAGGCTACCACGGTCACGTAAGAGTGTTCGAACCCTAATGCCACTGATAACCCACCGTTTAGAGAGGCTGATGCACATTAAATTTGTCCAGGCTCAAAGCCCTCACGTTACTTGGTGTTGAAATTAGAAGAGTAAGAGAGGTGCCATCTGAAGTGTCGTGCAATTGTCATTTAACCGAGATACAAATGACGAGGTCCGTAGCTAATACCCCTTATATTATTTCATAGTTCGGCGTTTAGACGCACTCTCACTCATTTTTAACAATCATAACAAACTTAGTTAAAAAAAAAAGTGTGCGCGCGCGTGTACTTATGTACGCACGTAAGAAGTTATACTTCTTTGGCGTAACAAGATTAAAATCTTTCTAAAAATCTTTAGCAGGGCAAGCTGGGCCAAGGACGAAAGGCGACCACGAGCAGAGTTGAACGATACTAACCTTCAGTCAATCGGACCAGCCAAATCTGAGATAATCACGATTTAAATAGATTTGAACACCCCCGCTGAGGAACAATAGGACCAATAATATGGGGGGGGGGGGGGAGGGGGGAGAAAACCCTGCCAAACTGCATATTTCTAATCAAAGCATTTTCGTATCCGTTCTTACGGAACGCGAAGCAAAGGTTCGCTGACGCGGGGGTATTCAGTGGTAGAGCATTCGACTGCAGATCGAGAGGTCCCCTTTTCAAACCCGGATGCTCCCTTCTTCAGGGAAGTGAAGAGAAATATTTTTTGAGAAATTCGAAGGCAGGAATGATCTGTGTCCCGTTCTGTATATTTCTTGACAAAAGATTTTCGCATCCGTGACGGGGTGCGCGCGCATTGTAAAAAATTACCCTCATCCTATTTCTCTAACGCCCCAAAAGAAGTATAATTTAAAAAATTGGATTAGGATCGCAAAATTCTAGGGAAAAAAATTAGAGATTATTTTATTTCTGTGGTAAAGTATCATTTCATTTGAACAATAATGAAACCATTTCTGGATGTTACGAATATTTTCGACGCCTCCATCAATTGATTGTTTCAAAATATTAATGTTAAAGAAAGACAAGAGCAGAGGTTTCCAAACCAATGTGTGTAACAAGTGTGCTCAGAGAAGATTCTGAACCCCATCATGGCCTAAGGTAAAGGTCTTCAAACTTTAGCGCTTTAAAGCTATATCAATAAATCCACAATGATTAACATCAATAAATTTACAATGATCCTCGGGCCACATGGAAATCAAAAAATAATGTAGTCATGAAATTTGAATAAGAAAAGTAGGTTTTTGTTTTATAAGACTACATCTGATTATTCTCAGATAAGAGATGGTGCTACAGATTTGTATATTTATATCGGTTTCATAAACGTTAAATGGAAGTCGAATTCAAAAAATTTGCGTGATAAAGATAAAAGTCTACCTTTTCTTTTAAACACTTTTGGGACTTTATGCATTTTCATATTTTTTATTTTTAAAATTATTTCAAATGCAATGAAATTTTTGAAATTCGAAAATTTTATCTCAAATGGATATTAAGCATATGAATAAAATGTTTTAAGTTTCAAGAATAACAGAAAAAAATGACATTTTTTTACGACAAAAAACAGACAAGGTAATTTTTTCTGAAATTACCTCAGATTCAAATGAAGGGCCACTAAAATGTCTTCAGCGAGTAATGGCTCCCAACCCGTGGTTCCTGAAAATCGCAGGTCCACAGAAAAATAATTAGGGAATAATTTATATTTTTATGAATATTCAGTTACAAAAATGACGAATAACTAAACATATTATGAAATATGAATCATACTTTTTTTTAAAACATTTCAGCTACTACTTTTAGCGAAATTTATTCTGAGTTTAGCGATTTTTTATCTACTTTTGCCGTTGTATCTAGCGATATTTGAAAGTAAGAGTTGGCAACAGAGTGAATTGGCGGCATAATATTTTAGTTTGTTGATATTACTTTGCGTTGCCGATTTGTTCTTCCTTTTCGCAAAGTTCCTTTTTAGTGATATGGAAATGAATATAAAAATACAAACGAGGGAAACAATAGTTGTATATTCCAAATTAAACTTATACTTAAAGAGGTCCGTAGAGTTCTAAAGGTTGGCGTCCGCTAGTCTGAGGATTTCCCCCCCCCCCCCGGCTTAACAGATATCATGTAAGTAATGTGTTGAATTGAATTCTCTCTTGTGTATCTGTTAAAGTGTATAATTCAGTTATTTCATAGAATAACTAGGTATTTCATGAAATAACTAGACAAGTCAGTTACAGTATATAATAGATGAAAAAGTTCATTCTTTACCCAGTTATTCTATAAAATAACTAATAATAGACCGTTAAAGTAAAAAATAAACCATTTTAAAAGTATTTTAAAAATTAATTGATCATAAATAGCTAAAATATCTCGAAAAATACATTTCTCTGTTGCGGATGATTAATTTGTATATAATAACGAAAAGCAGATGATATCATTTATTACTGCTCATATTGCTTACATTAGTTCAACAGAAAGGGGAAAACAGCTGGGAAGTAAAACTGTTGCTTCATAATAACATTATGTAAATTTTTTCAAAGAAAAATATTAAGAGAATATTAATTTTAAATGATATTAAATACTTTATTTTACTATTCATTATTTATTAGAGCAAGGATTGCTGGGATGATACTTAGAATTGCGATTCAAAACTGACTAAAAGCAGCTAGAATTGGTTCAAAGAATCTTATATTTTATATTTTAACGATCAAGTAATCGTTTTTCTATAGAGTATCTAGGTAATTCGTAGAATTCAATGATTTTATATACTTTTACTGACTTGTGTGTCTAGTTATTTCATGATATACCTAGTTATTCTATGAAATAACGGATTTGACACTTTAACGGTAACATATCTACCATTTTGCTTGGTTTCTTTTCAAAATACGTGTTATTTTTTTTGTTTGGAAGATTTATTTATGCACCTTGGGTCATATTATGGGATGTATTGTTTCATCTATACTTTTTTCATTCATACGGACAACCCAGATTCCTAGTTATTCCAGATTAATTACATTGTACCCTATTCCAATTCTTCTATTTCTTAATATTTTTTTTAAATTCTAAAATTGAAATAATTTTGCAAATAATCCTCCCCTGTCATGGGCAAAAAACTTTAAAAAAAAATATTTAACTCCTTAACGTGCGAGATAGAATTAATTCCATCGAGCGCTAAAGTGTCTAAACTAGTGATACTCAACCTTTTTTTTTCGCTGGGCCGCATACTTATGATAGGTATTTCAAGCGGTCCGCGTAGCCGCGGTAGCCGAGTGGTATAGGTATCGGACCGTGGCTTGCCTTGTCACGAGTTCGAGCCCAGTACCACTAAAGACCCGCCGTGTAGGGCAGTGATGCACGTTAAATCTGTCGAGAGCTGAAACGTCCTCCCGTTGGTGTGGTAGTTAGGAGAGGGGTGTGCCAGCTCAGTTGTCATCCATGTCACTTGACAATGGTTCAAAATTACGTGGTCCGTCGCCAAAAGCCCTCGTGTAGCTGAACAGTGCGACGTTAATATTCAATCAATTCAAGCGGTCTGCAACATGCGGATAACAGAAAAAACACGCTATAAGACCAAAACAAAATTGATCAAAATATTAAGTCATTTTTGGCTTTTATTTTAATACTATATTGACTTTTCTATCAAACACACACACAAAAACATTTATTTTTATGCATTTTTTACTGAGTTATGGGACAGTTTCTATTTCCTTTCATCTATGACCAAACCTCTTGCTTATATTCAACTATTACGAGTAAAAGGTTCAGTCCTAGGAGAGCCCACACCCTTGGCGCGAATTATTTTGGTTGGTGATAACTGTGCCATCTTGGTAACCCTACTTTGATACACTAGATAAGGTAAACCTAACTATTTCTGGAATTTCCGTATTTTGTCGGCGGGCATTTCGAATTTCATTTTGTTATTGGACACCGGGTTGGAAGTATGGCTGCCTGTGTGAGTGAATATACCATAGAATTTTTTACTTTGCTGAATGTGAAATGTAAGAATTGATTGAATGGTGTATGAAGGAAGGATTGATTGCTTCGAGTTATGAATGTCCTATATGTAATGAGCGAATGGGATTATACAAAGGAAAGAGTGCAGTTTTGGATGGATTTGAATGGAGAATATATATGGCGGCGCTCACACGATCGTTCGCTTAGCAATGAGACCTTAAGAACTCTTTTTAAAATCTGTTATTATCTGTTATTTCTCCCTTAGAAAAGATCACTAGTAAGAAAGTAAGTGCTGTTTTTATATTATCTCAAATGTTTAATTTCAGTATTGTTTACATATATTTTCATTACGCATCCACCTTATCCCGCTATATTCACTTGCCGCCATTGTCGGTTTCGCTTGGCGCCATCTCGTTCTGGCTTGGCGCTTATTTCGGTTTGTCGCCAATGGTGTGGGCTTTCCTAGGATTTTACCCTTAGGGGGCATTGGGTGATGACCGGGCCATTCATCAACCGCAGATTGAATATCACTGGTTTAAACATTGAATAATCGAGGTAATTCGAGTAGAGTCGTACTTTATGCTGCTGTAATTTTCACATATAAGCTAGCGCTGCTAGTCCTTGTGAGACTGATTGCGATCTGTCGTCGTGATTCATAAAAAAAGTTCTTTCATTTGCTTAGACATCAGCATTCGGAACGCATGTTTTGTATAAATAAAATTGAGGTGGGAAAAAAAATTAGATTTCAGAAATTAGTAGAAAGTCTTGTATACAAAGTTACTATTGGGATACAAATATAAAAAAATCGGGTAGACCAAAATCTTTTGAAATGCCACGACTAACGGAACATCATTTCTCCAGCTTAGTTCCATCAACATGTATAATAATTGCAATGTTCTGGGCTGTGTGCTGCACCTTCCTTCCACCACTTTTTTAAAATGAATACTACTACTATAATTTCTGTTAAAAAATACAAATATTTTTACTGATAAAAATGTTTTTTCTTTCCCAAATTCAGTTTGAAAAAAAAGATAATAAAAGTCGATGTATATGCAAGTTTGAAATAGTCGGCTATGATTTGCAATGGGAATCAAAATCCAAAATTAAATAAAATAAAAATTGATTAATTTTGTACTTTTTTTAAATTTTGGCCAAAACACATTGTTCTAAATGTGCTTTCTTACGGTATCTGACTACTTGCGACAACTTTTTTTTTTAATGAAGATATGGAGATTTTTTTGTGGTTTTTAGATTTATTTAGTACCTTTTAAGGAAAAAAAGGCAAAAATTAAGAAGAGAAAAATAAATTACTACTAAAATGGGTAAAAATTGACAAAAAATTACATAAACGGGGCCTGCTCTGTACAAATAGTAAAAGAACAAATTCTCAACTTTGATGTATTACTTTGCCATTCCTTTTTGAAATTATCTTCAGGATAAGAGATTTTAATTTTTACAAAAACTAGCACTTTATCTTAGTTATTATATGAAGTTGCTTTAAAAAAAATAGTGATTATATTCACATAAAGAGCTGTACATTTTGTAATAAAATAGGGATTGATAAATCTGATGGCTAAAATACTTCTACTGTTATACAGAACATACACACAAAATTTCAGCAAGTTAGTTTAAAAACTTTTTGAGCAATCGCTGTCCCCGTTTGAACTTTTCGAAAAAAAAAACACATTTCGAGTAAAACGCATTTTAAAGTTTTGAAATCTTATGTAAAGTTATGGCATCTGCTTTTACTAAAACACTTGTAGTTTTTTTTCTAATGAATGGAATATAAAAAAATACTGGTATTTTTATAAAGCCAATAAAATGGCCTATAAAATAAAATCATAAAAAAAATTGTCAATTTTTTAAAAAAAATCTTGATTTTAGGGTAGTTGGATACCTTAAATAAAAAAATTACTTTTTGAGGCGGCTTTTTTCAAAATAAGTGTGCGTTTAAGAGTTAATCATGGACAAAAAGAATTCCATAACAATACTCGCAAGGTGAACGAGAAAAGCGAAAGAGCGCATTTCGATTAGCCAGAAGATTAATCGATTCATCGCTTAAGGAAGGGTATTAATGACCGCCGAAGAGACCTCCGGTCGATTTCGATTAAAATTAATCAAACGCCCATCTCAGGGAGCAAATAACGGGTCTTACCGTAAATGAATTATCTCCGCGCGCGCTCTTGGATCTTTCCCTAGAAATAAGAATAGGAGAGTGGGAACGGCTGTATTTCGTGAGAACTTGAAAAAAAATCGTAATCGATTCATTCATTTAGTCATAGATGAGTGTTGATAATTCCGGAGCCAATAAGCGCTAGCATTTACTCTTCAGACGAATAGATACAAAATGAGTTTAGTCCTTTATTGGTCAAAGGAGGTAGCAAGTTATTTCTCAAGCGAAATTAATATCACCAGACTTTTTTTCTTTTATGATTGGCTTGCATCACATTTTTTTTCAATACCTTCTATTAGCTCACACTCTCTATATATTTATATATTTATCTTGTTCAAATTTTCAATCGTTAATAAATTACATTTTAAAGCGCTCAGTTGAGCTGAAATTTTGTATACACGATTATTTTGGATGAAAATACGGTAATTTAATTTTAATCAATAAAAATTGGTTAAAACTAATTATTCAAAGAATTATACCCAAATACAGCCACGCTGGCATCATTTTTGGTGACTTGTGTCAAAACTTCAAAAGTTTTTTTTCTCACATTTTAAAGAGCTCATATGAGCTGAAATTTTCTATACACTATTGTTTTGGGTGACTATACAGTTATTTAATTATAATTAATTAAAATTAGTTGACTGAAACTAATTATTTAAAGAATTACAGATACATTCACTTTGGTTTCACTTTTAGCGACTTGGGTCAAAACTTTAAAAGATTTTTTTTCCCTCACGTTTTAAAGCATTCAGTTGAACTGAAATTTTATATACACGATTGTTTTGAATGACAATACGATACTTGAATAATAATTAATAGAAATTAATTACCACTTAATATTGTGATTCTGTCATATGTATATTTATATTAATTGTAATTATTTGATGAAAAAAATAAAATTTTATCTTTGTTGTTTCTTAGTAGGAATTGACTTGATTTTTTTTTATATTACTTGTTTCCTCCTCAAATTTTCCACAAACGCATTTTTATTTTAGGGATTTCTTTCTGGGCCAAACGTACAAAAATCAGATACGATATAAGCCAATTAAAATTCCATTTACTTCAATCATTGATTATGGTGGAGTGAACGCGAACTCGTAGCCGGCGTTGTTAAGCCGCGGGTTCAAATCCTAGTGCCATTGGAGAGCCACCACTTAGAAGAGCTCGTGGCCGAGGTAGACCAGTGGTCAAGGTAACGGACTCGTGGCTGGCGTGTCATGAGTTCGAACCAAGTACCACTAAGACCCGTCGTGTAAGGCAGCGATGCACGTTAAACCTGTTGAGAGCTGAAACGTCCTCCCGTTGGTGTGGTAGTTAGGAGAGGGGGTGCCAGCTCAAGTGTCATCTTCGTCACTTGCCCATAGTTCAAAATTACGATGTCCGTCTTCAAAAGTCCTCAGGATAGCTAAGCAGTGTGAGGTTAATATTCACTCACTCACTCATGCACGCACGAGGCTCAAAGTCCTCCCGTAGACTTAACCCTCTGGCAGGAACATTAATTTTTTTTTTTGTGCCGGTTTTAGAAACATCCGTCTGACAGACGGGTATGCAATTTTTTTAAAATTTTATTACCTCAAGGACTGTTTTAAATGTTCTTATAGCTCATGAAATTGAGTAGAATTTTTAATATTTAAGTCTTTAGGAGGCGCACTATATTAATATATTTTTACCACAAGAGTTGTGACTAGTATTTTTAAAAAAAATGATTAGAAATTATTTCTGTTCATGTAAAAATAATAATACCAAAAACGAAAAAACTATAGGAATATCGGTATGATAGACGGTGACGGATAAAAAAAATCGCACATATCATGAGTTGAAAAAAAATAGTTAAGTACCACCACGTGATCCTCCCACTGGTTCGAGTCCAACTGAAGATGTTAAGGCAGCCCACACCATAGCCTTATCTACAGGCATTAAAGCAAATCTTCCCTGTCTGCGAAACGGATGTTCCGGTCAGAGGGTTAAAATGAAAGTTCATAGCATGAAGTGCCATCTCAGGTGTCGTCCTTGTCACTTGACTAAGGTTCAAAATTGCAAGATCTTTCGCCAATAACCCTAGTGTTGTTTCAAAGTGTGACATCGATTGATGTAAACACATACCATCATTGACATAAACAATCAATTGATCCCTAATAAGTGATGTTTTTAGTAACGATTAATTACATATTATAGAGATATATGAACTGAAATTTTTTTTTATTAAAGTTGCTCTTTGAAGCTGCGCGAAGGCTCTGTTGGCGACGGATCTCGGAATTTTGAACCATTGTCAAAGGACGAGTATGACACCTGAGTCGGCACTCTACTCCACAAACTTCTGCTTTAACCCACCCTGTTCAAGCCAAATGGAGGACTTTGAGTCTCGACAGATATAATGTACATCAACTCCTTATGGGTCTACAGGGACATCAGGACTCGAGCTCGCGGCTCTACAGCTCCAAAGGCCGTGGTAGCCGAGTGATATAGGTATAGGATCGTAGCTGGCCTCGTCAAGAGTTCGAGCCCAGTACCACTAAAGACACACCGTATAGGGGAGCGATACACGGGAAATCTGTCGAGAGTTCAAACATCCTCCCGTTGATGTGGTGTGGTAGTTAGGAGAGGGGGTGCCAGCTCAGGTGTCGTCTACGTCACTTGACCATGGTTCAAAATTACATGATCCGTCGCCAAAAGCCCTCGTATAGCTGAACAGTGCGACGTTAATATTCACTCACTCGACAGCTCTAACCACAAAAACAACCGCTGAATGTGAGTGCTTAATGTACCAATGCGATCCTAATTTCTTGCAAAAATTGATCTCAAGTTTCAGATTTCTTGTGTTCCAGATTATTTATTAGTTTGTAACTGTTCAACGCAGATAAAAACTAAACAAATGTTATGTAAAATTCACATTAACCCTTTATTACCGACTAAACTTATAAATACCATTCACTTTAAAATTACATAGAATAACCCCATTTTTAGGAATATTCTTTTAAATAAACTCTTCCAAGATTTATGGCAGCACGGGTTCTGTGATGAGCATTTTAGCGGGGGGGGGGGGGAAGACGAATAGTCGTATAGCAGAATTTGCGTTTAAAGCGGATTACGAAGGGTGTTATTTTTGTTCCGAAAAAGTAGTTATATAATGTCAAAAGGTGTCTTATTATTATTTATTATTTTTTTTTGTATGTTAATGAAGTCCTTAGAAAGCAATTTGACTATTTATTTTAAGTAAATATTGTATATAATTAATTTTACAGTTGAATATATCTTTAATTAATTAATTAGCACTAACAGATTAAATTTCTAAAATTTGAGTATTTTTTTTATGTATATTCCTTAATTTTTAATGTAGTGATTCAGTAAAAAATATCGTATGAAAAAAACTGAAGTTCATCAAAATGCGGTTGGTAAAAGGTTAACATAATATATATTTATCATGTATTTTTCTCTTGTGTAATGAGACAAAGTATTTTCTTACAAAAAAAAAAATTCTTAAATATTTCTAAAATTCTCGCGATATTGTTCAGTATATATTGATATGTGTGCTTCTGCAATTTTGTATGTAGCAATAAACTTATATCACAGTATTCAGAATTAATCGAAAGATGACAAGTGTTAAGGAAAGAAACTCCGATTATTTTAATTATAACCGTAAAAGTTTGGACACTAGCGCGCTGTGAACAGATTATTCTTAAAACAATCAAGCACACTCTTGTAACACGAACAACAATTAAGTAACCACAGGACAGAATTTCAACATTCCCTTGGCTTTTTTTGTTGAAAGATTCGTGATATACTTTGCAACTAATTAAAAAAAATTAGACATTTTAATTATATTAAAGATTTATTCCTTAAGGTATCCGAATACGTTCGGAACTGTTATTATGCAAAAGCGTAAAGATAGAGACTTTTCATATTTAGTGTCACTTAGATTAGAATACATGTATAAAATATTGTTTTAAGAATATTACTACACAGTAAAAAAATAATTTAAATGCAATATTTTGGCAAAAAATGAACATAGTTACATATTTTCAAAACTTTCTCCATTTAATTGGACATGCTTTTATAATAATAATATTTTGCCTATATATGGCTCAGGCCTCTATACAGAGCCTAAATTAGGGCTTTGGAATTACATAACTTAAAAGTGTATTTATCCATATTTTTTAATACAAGAAAGTGGAGAAATTTTTAGAAAAAAACACGAATAACATTTCAATCGGTAATAACTCTGTAAATAATGTGAATTTTTCTTAAGTCCTAGTTCAGGCCATCTGGAGAAATCTTAGCTTTATATAAGCAAAATATTATTATTATAGAAGCATTTTTCCTAAAAAGGGGAATGTTTTGAAAATTGGCAAAAAATGAACTTTGAATTACCTAAGTATTGCATCTAAATTTTTCTTCTAATAATATTCTTAAAACAAATTTATACATATATTCTAATCCAAGTGATACTAAATATCATAAAAATTATCCATTTATGCACTTTTTTAAAATCACGGTTCCGAACGGATACTTTAGAGTATCCGACTACGTTCGGAACAATGATTTTAAAAAAGCGCATAAATATATAATTTTCGCGATATTTAGTGTCACTTAGATTAGAATACGTGTATAGGATTGTTTTAAAGACATTATGACAAAAAAAATTCTTTAAATACAATATTTCGTCAAAAAATTAACTTAGAATAACCTTTTTTCCAAATGTTCTCCTTTTGTAAAAAAGGCTTCTGTTGTATTAATATTTTGGCTGTATATAGCTCAGACCTCTGTACAGAGGCTCAACTATGATTTTTTGAAAAATTCAAATTATTTTCAGAGTTACAACCATTTGAAATAATTATCGGCGTATTTTCTTAAAATTTTTCCCTTCTGTTTTCGTAAAACATGGGTAAACCGACTTCCGAGTTATGCATTTCAAAAATTCTAGTTGAGCCTCTGTACAGAGGTCTGAGCTGAATACAGGTAAAATATTAATACAATAGAAGCATTTTTTACAAAAGGTGAACATTTGAAAAAAAGGTTATTCTAAGTTAATTTTTTGCCAATATATTTAAAAAAAAATTTTTTTGTCATAATGTCCTTAAAACAATCTTATACATGTATTCTAATCTATGTGACACTAAATATCATAAATATTATCCATTTACACACTTTTGCAAAATCACGGTTCCGAACGTAGTTGGATACCTTAATAATTTTGAGGAAAAAAAGCTGAGAGTATGAAAAACAATTAAAAAGGGGAGTGATATAATTGAAAGGTGATTCCTTAATCGAATGCCACCGAATAGTAAGAAAAAGAACGGGCCACCTACCAGAGTGAAGATTCCGCTGGCGAAACTGCCTCTCCGCACCGATCGCCAACAGCAGCAGCGTGTCAGCAGCACCATCCTCACGCCAGGGCGGTCGGCCGCTCTCTGCCGTCGCCCCGGCACAGACGCCCTCTCCATCCGCCGAAAGGATGAGGGGAGGTGGGACTTTCGCTGTAACATATTGAACTGTTCTTTTTTGCCCATTCCTCTCTCATAATTTCAGGCACCTTCAGTGGCGTAACGGAGAATACTTGTCCCCACCCCCTCAAAATCAGGTTTTGTGCCTCAAGCCCAAAGTCGTACTCGGTGTCAGTCAGGTTTGGGCCCCCACGCGATGCGGGGGTTACGGGGGTGTACGTTACGCCACTGGGCACCTTTTTGTTCTATCTCTCAATCTAGTTTCCCCAATTTCTTTTCTCAAATGTATTTCACTTTTAAGATATCCGACTACGTTCGGAACTGTGATTTTGCAAAAACGTGTAAATGGATATTTTTTTTATGATATATAGTGGCACTTAGAATAAAAAATGTTTATAAAATTTTTTTAAGAATATTATTAGAAGAAAAATTGTTTAAGTATAATATATTTTGTCAAAAAATGAACATAGAATGACCGATTTTCAAAACATTCTCCTCTTATGAAAAATACTGCTGTTATAATAATATTTTGCCTGTTGATAGCTCGGACTTCTGTACAGAGGCTGAACTAGAGTTTTTGAAATATATAGCTTAGAAGTGTATTTATCCATATTTTCTTACAACAGGGGAGAAATTTTACGAAAAATACGCCGATTATATTTCAATTGATGGTTAACTCTGAAAATAATGTAAATTTTTTAAAAAATCCTAGTTTAGACTCTCTGGAGAAGTCTTTGCTTTATATAAGCACACACACACAAAAAATATTATTAAAGAAGCATTTTTTATATAAGAAGAACGTTTTGAAAAAATGTTATTCTAAGTTAATTTTGTGCCCAAATATTGTATTTAAATAATTTTTTTTTGTCATAATGACCTTAAAACAATTTTATGCATATATTCTAATTTAAGTGACACTAAATATAATGAAAATTACCTATTTATGCGATTTTTTTAAAATCACGGTTCCGAACGTAGTCGGATACTTTAATTCACTTGAAGCTGTTCTCAAAAAGTATTTATCATTTTGAACCGTAATTTATGGGAAGAGGAAAACACCGAGTCTTTTCGCTCCTTCATACTGTCCGCGGGGGACATCGCCGTAGCCTAGTGGTCACGGAATAGTGGCCGGCGTGTCATGAGTGCGAGTCTTATGCCCCTGAAGACCCACCGCATAGAGAGAATGATGCACGGTACCTCTGTCGAGCATCAAAGTCCTCAACGTGGTAGTTTGAGAGGAGGTGCCAGCTCAAGAGTCGTTCTCATTACTTAAACATGGTTCAAAATGACGAGGTCCATTGCCAGTAGCAATCATGTTGCTTTATAGTGCAACGTTAAAAAAAACTCGCTCACTAGCTCCACGTGAGGTTTTCCGTGGTTGAATCGGAAGCAACTTAAGCTCAATGGACCGAGATAGGACAAAAGTTAAAGAAGATATCGGTTCTAGAATGAATAGAAATTTTAAAATCTAAAAGCAATGAAATAAAACGTGTATTCCTGAACTACATTCAAACGGATGCATAATTTTCTGTATATTTTTAGTATTGATTTATTTAGTGTTAAGAGGTATCCGACTACATTCGGAACCGTGATTTTAAAAAAGCACATAAATGGATAATTTTCATGATATTTAGTGTCACTTAAATTAGACTACATGTATAAAATTGTTTTAAGGACATTTTGACAAAAAATTATTTAAATACAATATTTCGTCAAAAAATTAACTTAGAATAACCTTTTTCAAAATGTTCTCCTTTTGTGAAAAATGCTTCTATTATAATAATATTTTGCCTGTATATAGGTCAGGCTTCTTTACAGAGGCTCAACTATGATTTTTGAAAAATTCACATTATTTTCAGAGTTACAACCCATTGAAATAATTATCGGCGTTTTTTTTCTTAAAATTTCTCCCCTCTGTTGTCGTAAAACATGGATAAACCCACTTCTGTTATATATTTCAAAAATTCTAGTGGAGCCTCTATGCAGAGGTTTCAGCTATATACATGCAAAATATTATTTTAATAGAAGCGTTTTTCACAAAAGGAGAATATTTTGAGAAAATTAGTCATTCTATGTTCATTTTTTTGTCAAAATATTGTACTTAAATAATTTTTTATTGTAATACTATTCTTAAAACAATTTTATATACATTTTCTAATCTAAGTGACACTAAATCTCATAAATATTATCCATTTATACGCTTTTGAAAAATCACGGTTCCGAACGTAGTCGGATACCTTAAGCTCAATGGACCGAGATAGGATAAAAGTTAAAGAAGATATCGGTTCTAGAAGGAATAGAAAATTTAAAATCTAAAAGCAATGGAATAAAATGTGTATTCCTAAACTACATTCAAACGGATCCATAAATTTCTGTATATTTTTTGGTATTGATTTATTTAGTGTTAATGTATGGAATGTTGGTCGTAAAACTGCAATTAAATTAATGGTAAGGCTTTGGGGGGGAGGATTGAATACATACACGCACAAAATGAAGAGGCTTTTTCAATTTCATTAAAAAGTGACCGACTGTTTTTCATTTGTCGCCTTTTGTGGACAAAAGTTAAATTAATTTTTCAAGTGAAATTGAATTTAAATTCAGTAAAACAGTGTTGCTTGAAAGAATTTTAATTGTGAACAGAATAACGTAGCCAAAGAAGCATATAGTGTGGTGGAGATGACTTCACACAAAAGAAATTTTCGGAGAAAATGTAAAATTGCAGGGAAAAAAATCCCTTCTTTAAGCAGCATTTTCTTCCACAAAAATAATTTGATATATAATATTTAATTTCGTATTCATTTTTTAAAAAAAAGTTTAATTTAGTTTTGTATTATTTCAATCAAAATTCATGATTTTCAGTGTTTTTACACAGCGTAGAAATGAAATTTGATAAGATTAGCTTTCGAAAAAACATTATCATAAGTGGCAGTAGTAGATGAGTGACTACGGTTCCGAACTCGTGGCCGGCGTTGTTGAGTCGAGTGTTCAAGTCCTGGTGCCACTAAAGACCCTTCGCGTAGAGAAGTTGATGCATGTGTTAAAGCTGTCTTCGATTAATGTTAAAGAATAGGACCAGAATTTGGAACATTTTTTCAGATATAAAAGAAATGAAACATTAATATGATATTCTGGCTTCACTATCCTTTAGAGAGCAGCATTTTTTGTCATATACTTCCCATTTTAAACTGAGTGAGATCCATTTTTTCTGGTATAAAATGTGTTTTGCGTTTTTTTCTCCTATAACTTAATCTTAAATGAGATATGCCTTCACGTATTAAAACGAAAAAGAAAGTATTCATGGAATATTTTAAAATTTTTGAAAACACTATATTGTTAACAGATGTATGAGTTATAATATTGCAAATTTCCATGGAAATTGAAGCATTTTTCTGTCTCAAAATGTGCTTCGCGTTTAGTTCAAGCTCTCGTACTTTAACCGAACACGGCCTTAAATCTATGACGCTCAAAGTCCGTCAATTCGTGTGGTGGGAAAATTAGGGGAGGGATCTCAGATCTCTTGGTCCCTTGATGGTGTGTCAAAATGACAAGGTCCATCACCAATAGCCATCATATTGCTTTAGAGTGGGACACTCAATCAGTCGTTACCATGGAGACATAATATATGTACCGTATATTCCGGCGTATAACGAGCACTTTTAGCACAACAAATAAGATCGAAATGTATGGATGCGCCTTATACGCTTAATATAAAAATGATAGCTTTAAAAACAAAGAGATGAAGATTAAAAAATTAGATTTCTTCATAATTCTAAATACTGCTAATTTAAAGGAAACGACATACTTTATGAGCTTTCATTATTTCATTTATATCATTCATCTTCCGTTGCGACCGTGATAGCCTAGTGCAGGGATGGCGAAACATTGGCACGCGTGCCATTGATGGCACGCGACACAATATTTTGGGCACGCCACCGATCAAAACGATTTGCATTTTAGTTCAAAATAACAAAGTTCAATATGAAGAGTTACGAGAAACGTGAGTGATCGGTCGCAGTTTTCAGCGAGATTTTCTCAGTTAAAAGAATTATCGGAAACGCTCAAGTTTTTTTATGTACCTTGATGTGACTTCATTTAATAAACTGAAGTTGTCCCAATTCTCTATTGGTTGTAAATTGAAAAATTTGAAATGCAACTCTGATTGATTTCAAGTCTAGTTCAATATGGATTCAAAAATTTGTTGAAAAAAAAAGGAGACAGTTGGAATTGTGGATTAAAACAGAAAGATTAACAAGCAATATAAGTTAAAATGCAAGTTTTGTAATTTTGGAAACATGGAATTCGATTTCAGATACATTTAGTCGTTTGAAAAAACTTGTTCATGCTATTTTAACCCTATTTTCATCTACCTATGTCTGCGAGTCATTATATTCAGAGATGAATAACATTAAATACCTCACAAACCGTTTGAAAGATTACTCCAATTCAGCTTGCGTTCTGTGGTAAAAGTAACATCTTAAAATTCTAAGTTATTTGTCATCTAATCTACCACAACAGAATTAACACTGTTACTTGAATTGGAATTACACTTATAAACAAAACATTTGCTACTGTACTGAGCAAAATGTATTTTTTTTTTTTGTTCTAATTAAAGAGTTTTGAGTTAGTATTTAGTTTTATTCTTTTCTCAATAATCACATGTCAAAATTATATGATGGTACGTCTATACCTCACCTCCTTAATCATTTCTTAAAGAAAAAATGGCACGTTGATCCATAAAGGTTCGCCACCCCTGGCCTAGTGCAAGGTAACGGCTTCGAGGCCGGCGTGTCACGAGTTCGAGTCTAGTACCGCTGAAGACCCGCAGCGTAGGGGAGCGATGCACATCAAATCTGTCGAAGCTCTAAAGTCCTCCCATTGGTGTGGTGTTGTAGTTAAGAGAGGGGGGGGGGGGCCAGCTCAGATATCGTCATTGTCTCTTGACCATGATTCAAAATGACGAGGTCCGTCGCCAAAAGCCCTCGAGTAGCTGAATAGTGCGATGTTAATGTTCTCTCTCTCACACTCGTCTTCTGTTATATGCATATTCAGACCCATCGTCGAATTCTGTTTCATTTCCCCCCCATTACAGTTATTTTTCATTATCCTTTTTCATTCCATATTAGTTTTTAGGTAAATTACATTTTTTGAATGACTTTTGAATTTTATCAGGTTTAATTTCATGCCATGTATTACCTTCATACATTATTTTTAGATTGGCATGACGCATTTGGCCATTACAAATGTTTTTCCAACTCCTAGCATCCAAATGCTTCTAATATATCTGTTCTTGCACTTTAGACTTTCTAGAAGTATACCATTATTCAAAAAATATGGTGTAATACTTTGAATAAATTACTTCAAAAGAGAAAAGAGCATTACAAATGTTTATTTCAAATTTATTCATAAAAAAAGTGTTCGCGTTATACGCCGGAATATACGGTATATGTACAGTCAACTTTTTTTTACACGGTAGATACGTATCTTTGAAAACAGTTAAAAAAATTGTGTAAAAAAAAAATACATACGATATATAATAAATTTGGGGATATGTTCCACAACTTTGAAAAATCTTATAAGATGAAAATATATATCTTCCTAAAAAACTGTGCAAAAAGTAATAATGAAATACTTGTTACCTATTTATAAAACAATAACTCTTCATTTTTATTACAAAAAAAACCCCTCTAAAGATAGTGTAAAGTGATCATTTAGTCTATAAGTGCATACAACATATAAAAATTCAAACTTGAAATTATGAATGAAACTAATAACTCTTCATCACTACGCATAACAAGCGTGCACGTTTTATTGCGAACAGGATAAAAATTGCTATCATTAGTACATGCGTCACATATGTATAGCTCAACTGTCGACTTCGATCTAAAAGTTGAATTTCGTTCATTATTAATGGCCTTAATAGAAAGAATTACCATCATGCTGGAAATTTCAACATCGAATTAAAAATAAATTTAATTTGAACATCAAATTTTAGAACTTTATTGAAATTACACTGGTGTAAGAAATTAAGAGAATTTGCAGACGATCGATTATCTCTAGAACTACTGGATTGAGTTTATAGAAATTTGATATGTGCATACATTTAACAATTGCAATACATACGCATGATCATGCATAACACTCGTTGGAGTTGAAAGGTATGAAGCAGCGGTTGCAGAGTGAACAAAAGAAATGGGTTAATAGGGGGGTATGGCCCCTCTTACAGCTATACAGCTCCCAGCGTGATGTTATACTTGAAATAAGGTAGTTTATCAGTTATTGTGGTAATCAGTCCCACTCGTTCAGCAACGCTGTTTTCATTTCTTGGATGGTTCTCGGAGGGGGCTGCGAGTTGCAATTTCCCTCCTCAGAGCGTCCCAAACATGTTTTATTGGGTTGAGGTCTGGAGACCTAGCTGGTCAATCCCTACGGCGAATATCCTCACTCTCTAGAAATTTGTCGACCAAAAGAGTTCTATGTGGCTTCGCATTACTGTCCATTAAAATGAACTCAGAGCCACATGCACCCTTGAAAAGGCGAACATAGGGCTCCAAGATTTCATCCATATTCACACCAGTCACAGAACCTCTGTCAAAAACATGGAGAGATGTACGGCTATCCAGCATGATGCCTGCCCAAACCATTAAACCTGTTCCGCCATAATTGTCGATTTTGCGGACATTGAAGGGTAGGTAATGGGTCCCTGGCTTTCTTCATATCAACGTATGGCAAGAATCGGTGTTTAGGCTGAAACGGGACTCATCGGTGAACAGAACGGTCGCCCATTGATCCATATTCCAATCTTTATGTTGCCTACACCATGCTAAACGGACTCTCCTGTTCGTAGTCGTGAGCGGGACGCAAACAACCCTCTCTCATGAAGTCTTTTTGAAATATTTGAAACATGAACCCTTTATACACGGGTTCCTATGGATGCATACAAGTAACGAGAGCTGAGAAGCTGTAGCCCCTCTCTCTCTGTTACGCTTCGCTATAATCGACGAATGGCGATCTTCGTGGCTCTTGGACGACCTTGTCCAGGCTTTCTCTCGATAGATTTAGTATCCTGGAATTGTTTCCATAAGTTACACATGATGCTGAGCGTTAAATAGAACTCTATACAAATCTGGACTTGCAATTGGCCTATTTCTAGCTTCCCCACAATTCACCACCTCATTCCATCATCTAAACGTTGATCGTTACTCATTTTTACGGTTACAATTTGAATTGAACCAATTGCGCGCTTATAAAGCCTTTTTTTTTTTGCTGGCTCCACCTACACGCACGTGTACGCTTACTTATTTGCGGTACAAGATTTGTATTTTTATCTAAAAACAGTGGTTTTCCTTCAGTTCAGTTCTTTTCATGCAACTGGATAAAATATACAAATTCTATTAATTTATTTCACACACACGTCAGTGTATTTATTGGATCCTACGAACTGAATACTTTAACGCAAAATACAATTATACTGAAAAACGAAATTCTGTGTTCAAGTTGAAGTACAACAAAATAAAGAAAAAAGGGGCAATAAAATTCGGGTATTCCTCGTAATTTCAGAATATAAAGTAAGCAAACAATGATTTTGTGACACATTAGGGAAAAATGATAAGCAGAGTGAGACTTAAGCAATTAAATTATATATATTGATTTATTACGTGTAAGTTATTAACTACAATATTTACAGTTAGATACAAGTTATTCAAACTCTATTGAGTGTTTTGATACTGCAGAATAATTTATAAGGGATGAAGGGAGTGCAAACGTCTCTTTTCGAGTGTTCCAAGGGATCTACTCTGCTCTCTCTTGGGGTGGGGCGGTTCCTTCTTACATTTCGAATTCTACTCGAAATTCGGCTTCTAGATGGAGTGCAGATGTTGTGTTTCCAATCATAACTGTCGGCGTGATGTCAGATAAAAAGATCCTGCAATATTTAAGAGGTGCACGAGTTGAACATTATCAGCCCCCGATTATCCACTTCGAGGCGGCAAAACTTTACAATGTTGACCTAATCACTCGCATTGTTTTTTTTAAACCGACCGTTTTTTAATCACACTGTTAAATGTCAAAATTTAAAAAGGGCAGGGGATGTGCTAAAACAAAAACAAAAATTCTTGTAAAAAAGTGTATCAATGAGCCGTGTTATTTCAAAATCGTGTAAAGAAAAAGAGTTGAGTGTATATTCTTTAAGACAGTGCTTCTCAAACTTTTAGTATTCGTGACCCAATATATTCAATAATAATTTTCATAGCGCCCCCCTCCATGCAATTACAATGTATTGAATTCTATATTACTATACCTTGACGCTAAACCTTAAATACGACTTAAACCTCTTAAGTGCCACCGGCGTATATAAACCTCTCACATAGCCAAAACATTCATTTCATGGACGTATATATACGCCTTTTCGAAGTATGATCTTTTCTGTGCACTGCTATCCTTAAAACTATTCCGAAGGCTTTGGAATGCATTAAAAGGACCTTAACAATGTTTGCGAAGGATTTACTTTTATTTCAGAGTATTTGCTTATTTATTCCTGCCCTCCTCTCCCAAAAAACATCACATACTCACGTCTACGTGGAAAACGGTAACATTAAGAAGCGAATCTTGTAACTTTTAATCGGCAGTTAAGGGATTAATTGTATACCACACAAATTATCAAGATAAGTATTAATACTTGCCCATGGGGTCACTAGTAATTATCAAACTTGTTCTTAGCTAAGTATTGTTAAATTAATTATAAAATGCATTTTATAGTACTGATACATTTATAAGTGTATTTTATCAGTGTAAATGTGTGTTTTATTTTTTATGTGTGAATGTATTTTGTTTGATTACTTTCAGTATAAATTAATAATTTTTTTAAAAATAATCCTTTGTTTTCCACTTTTTAATCTGCTCGCGGCCCCCTTGTAGAGTTATCACGCCCCTCTAGGGAGGCGCGCCCCACAGTTTGAGAATCGCTGCTTTAAGAAAACAGAAGTATAAAAGTTTTCAATTCCGTAATGAAACTCAATTTGGAATGAATTTAAGGATTTAAGAAATATTTAAAAATTAAATGAATACCGTTTTTTTCCATACCTCCTTACAAAATGGACTACATGTGTCACTTTCCAGATATTTTACATAATTATTCTGAATTTAACATTCATTGTTAGTTACATATTACAATATTTCGCTTTCAGTCACAAAAGTGTGACACTAACTAAAACTACAAGAATAAAGAAAGGTAGTGAAAACATTAAAAAGAAAAAGTTCTTACGTGTCTGCTTTTGAGTGAAGTATTAAATGACTTGAAATAATTTGATACTTATTTTCCTTTTAAATAAAACAAAATTCTTCTAGGTCTGTTTAAAATTCAACCGATTCCTCGAATTTTTTTCAGAAGCAAGTCCTTTTTTTTATTCGTTTTTTCTCTTTTAGAAGAAAATCAAACAAAAATGTATATCAAATTCATAATATAAGTTGTTGTTTTTTTCAATTTGAATCTGGAATCAATTTTTTTAAGTGGTTAAATATTTATTCCCTAATGTGATAAAATACGATAAAAGTCCCGTTATTGCAACTTTTAATGCGTTCTAAAATATCAGTTTTCATTTTTTTTAAAAGCGAATACTCTTTTGAATAAAACACACTAGACATAATCGATACGCGAATTAATAAAATCTCCGTAAAAATTATTGAAAAAAAAATTACTCATGAGTGGAGTCTTTTAAATGAGTTGAGAATTATTTGCATTGAGAAAGATTTTTTGGAGAAAGATTTACAAAAAACGAAGAAATGCAATTTAAAAACACGGAATCTTTAAATATATATCATTTGATAGTCAATAGATTGAAGAGAGGAAAACTCAATTCTTAAGAAAAATAATCATTAGTAAATCAAAGCGAATATCTTGAAGGAGTGGTCTTTAAACTGTGTTCTGCGGAACCCTAGCGCTCCTCGAGCCGAAATAAAAATCATAAATATGCATATATGGGTCATACGGAAGGAAATAAAAATTAAATTCGGTTCCAGTTAGCGTCTCTTTTTAGTAATTTCCTGCTACTTTTATTATTTAATACAACAAAATATTAAACTACTAAATGAATTTTATCTTATTCATGATCCTGAATTCTACAAAATCATTTTATACTCGTTAGCGCAATGTTTTGCTAAACTAAGTGGATTAAAACTAAATTTAGAGGACACCTTTTCCCATTTTGAACAAAAAGACACCTTTCAGAGAACATTTTTTTAAAAAAAGAAACACCTGTTTAATATTTCCCAGATGTGAAAACCAAGCGTGAATTAAATCGGAAGGTTTGTCATTGAAGAAGGGAAAGGAATAACTCACAGGGACATATTTGACGTTAAAATCTAAATTTAAGCAAAAACTGCTCCTAAATATCAGGTTGTTCCACACACATTGAGAAGTTCATCATACAGTTAAAACTATTTTAACGCTATTCGTGAAACAATGTATTTAAGTTTAAAATATAAATCAACGTATATGTGACAACAAAAAAGAAATGTAGAAATAAATTAACGCAGAATATGAAATGCGACTGTAGATGGCTTCAATAGACCCAGGCTTGGACAGTTTATGCAAAAAAAAAGGCACACACATAACTCATTTACTAAAAGTTATGCAAGAGAAAAGGACTATTGGAGCAAATTTAATGTTATTAATGTATAAATTATATTAATATTATCTTAAAGTTTTAACAAAGAACACAGTATTTTTCTTAAATTGTCTTTATTTAAAATAGCTATAAAATTTTGAACTATTTTAAATATCATTTTAAGATATATTTTTATAAAGAGCGTTTTTAAAGGGGGTTCCTCTGAAATACCTTATAGTTCTATAAGTCTGCCATGAGTTGACAAAGTTTACAGAGCCTTAGAGGATACATCTAATACCCGAATCAAATTCGGTGATATCAAAGCTTTCGTTATGTGACGAAACATATTTAAGTTATATATCTCCTACGCGTGGTGCCTTTCACATTCCAACAAAAGGGACTGTGCTAACAGGCTGCTGGTTTGTAGGAGGAAGACCAAATGACATCCCTCACAGATAAATTCTGGGTTAGTTCATGACTTCACAGCCGGTTGTGTACAGAATCCATTAATTCAAATTATGATTTCAGCTATAAAATATTATATCCCGGGGTTTTTAGCAAGATGTGATCAAAATCACCGCGCACTGAAGTTTCAAATTTTAAACACTGAGGTCACAGGTATTCATGATGAAACTGTAAAAGTTGTAATAGTTATCCATGTACACTGTATGTATTTATAAATACAGCTAACACTAATTTCCTTATCAATTTACATTGCAGATTTTAATAGTAACAAGCATTAGTCTATTTTTCTTATTAACACATTTTTTTTGAGACTCTAGGTCAGGGGTGGCGAACCTTTATGGATCAACGCGCCATTTTTTCCCAAACAAGTGTTTAATAAGGTATAGACATGCCGTCAAATAATTTTTATTTGTGATTATTGGGAAAATAAAGAAACTAAATACTAACCAGACAAAACTCTTTATTTACTACGAAAAAATATCATTTTCACTGTATAGTTGTAAATGTTTTAGTTATACATGTAATTCAAATTAAAGTAAACTTTAATGTCATTTCTGTTGTTGCAGATGGGATGACAAATAACTTATGTTAGGAATGTAGCATGTTACTTTTAGTAGAATGCATGCTGAACTGAGTCATCTGCCAAACGGTTTTTAAGCAATTAATTATTTTTGATGTGGTTCACTTTTTTGACAAGAGGATTTATGATTTGTTTCAAAATGCCATTTTACTGACGATGTTCTGCATATTTCTATTCAGAACATAAAACACACAATAATGCCATATTTCTAGATTCACTAAATTTGAAATTCTCTGTTAGACTTACTAGCTTGCATTTTTGGTTCTTTTGCTGAACTAGCAATGTTAAATAACAGTTAAAAATCGTAAATATAACACAAAAAACTTTAAAGCACAGTTTTGTCAATGAAATTGACTATGCTATGCGACAAACTTTGCACCATAAGCATTTGTAGTCCACGACGTAACTAAGGCAAGACAATAACGAACGAATGTGCTCCCCACCACCCCATGAACGATCACTTGCGATTTTTTGTAATACTTCATAGTGAACTTTGTTATTTTGAACTAAAATGCAATTGAATTTTAATCACTTGCGTGCCCAAAATATTGTGTCACGTGCCATCAATGGTACGCGTGCCACTGGTTCGCCACTCCTGCTCTAGGTAGACTCCTTGTGTGCCGACAAGTATAACACAAGGCTTACAAACGTAAGTCAGTACTCAATCAATTGTGGTCAGTTTCAAGTAGAAGTTTCAAGTAGAAGGATACACACGCACAGGCACAAATGGGAATCAAAAGGGAAAAGGAGCAAGAGAAGAGATGTAAATACAATATATATAAATACAGAACAAAATACAAGATTGCTCACATGCAAATGGAGACATTCAGTAATGTTAATAAAATATATTGTTTTAAATATTACCATATATATATAAATAAACTAGGCTTAAATAGCATTGTACACGGTTAGGGAAATAGTAAAATTTTCAAATATTTTGTATTCCTGGTTAGGAAAAAAGGTCCTCACAAATGCTGATAGTGATCTTACCAGTGGTGTCAGGAGAAATTTCACTATAAATAATAAGATTTAATGAGAGAGAGAGAGAGAGAAACACATCTGGTTACAATTGAAATTTCATAAAATTTAAACGTACGTTATAGCTTAACCAATGATTTCTTAAAAAAGAAAATAAGTGCTCATTGCAATGAGGATAAATTTTTTGATGTGTTCAGCATAAATGAATCTTTAACAGAAAATTGTGATTCAAAATGACGAAGTCCGTCGCCAATAATCCTCGTGTTTCTTCAAAGGGTGATGTTAATTAAAATCAAAACTGGAGAAAAGTGTGTTAAAGCATTAAAAGCTAAGTTAAACGAATCAATGAAAGGACGCTGTAGTGGAGACCTTCCGATAGTCGCAAACAACAAAGTACAGGAATAAAAGCCCGTTAAGAGGGATTCTTTTTCATCTCAGTTGTCTAAGGCAGTAGTTCCCAGCGCCTGGGCCGTCCAAGGAACATTAAATTATTTCAGTGGGGTACTTCTCTCGGGTTTGTAAGACATTCCTTGGAAATTATTTTCCATGTTAAATCCCTTTATATTCATTTATTAGTATAACTGCACTTTATTCTGAAGGTATATTTAACCCTCTGGCCGGAACATCAAATTTTTTTCCATTCTGAGAAACATCCGTCTGACAGACGGATACGCAAATTTTTTTTAAAATTTTATTACCTTAAGGATTGTTTTAAATGTCCTTATAGAGCTCATGAAATTGAGTATGGCTCAAATAAGATGTGTGGAGTTAAATCAAGCACAACTTTCTTTTTCATCACAAGAATTGTGACTAGTATTTTTATAAAAACTGATTAGAAATAATTTATATTCATGTAAAAGTAATTAAAAATAGTAATACCAAACACGAAAAAAACTATAGGAATATTAGTCTGATAGACGGTGATGGATAAGAAAAATCACACATATCGTGAGTTGAAAAAATCGCCACGTACCTCCACGTGATCCTCTCACTGGGTAGAGTCTAACTGAAGATGTCAAGGCAGCCCACCCCAAAATTCCACCACAGCGTTATCTACAGGCATCAGTGGCGCACACAAGGGAAGGGGTCCTGGGGGTCCGGAACCCCCCCCCCAAAGCCCTTGATTTTTTTCCGATTGGTTATAATTCTAAGTATATAATGCGTAAAATTTAATTAAATATTTGTTATTAATGATTAATTTTATTAATTAATGCTAATTATTTATTCAATAATTAGTTTTTATGATGTTTTGTTCCTGAAAATCGACAAAATCAAAAATAGCATGTTCCAAGAATGGTGAACTTTCAACCCCGGTCCCCCTTGAAAAATCCCTGTGTGCGCTACTGACTGGCATCAAAGCAAATCATCCCCGTCAGAGAGACGGATGTTCCTGTCAGAGGGTTAAGTATAATAAAATTATCAAATCAAAACAATCTAAAACATAAACAATCATCGTCCCCTTTCAGCGGGTCGCAGTAAAATGATCAAACGTTAATCGGCCCGCGGCGATAAAAAGGTTGAGAAGCACTGCTCTAAGGCCGGTACGGTTTAAATGCGAATTGGTAGGTTGATGGCCTGCCAAGGTTCCACGATTACTTCCTCCAAAACACCAAGTTGTGTGTACTATTGATGATGGCTAAGTTTGGGAAAGTAAAGAGAGTTGTGTGATAATTACTTATGTTATCACCTAGCCATGTGTGATGTTCTTTTTAAGAAAAAAGTGGATTTTTGAGAGAAAGCACCGTTGAAATAAAGAAATAATTAATTTTGAAAACGAAGGAGAGAGAGAGAGAGAGAGAGGAGGAGGAGGAGGGCTGATTTGAGATTTAGACAAAGATGTGGATTTAGAAATTGAAAGCTCAGATGCTATGTTTCATATCGTTTAGGTAGGACAAAAATTCAATAGTGATATAAATAAAACTATAAACAAGTAATATAAAAAAAATTAAAGTCAATTTCTACTTAGGTCAACAAAGAAAAATTTTCTTTTAGTTACTTTTTATTATAAATAATTACAATTAATATAAATATGTATATACATATAAAACAGAATCACAGTTTTAAGGGACAAAATAGAAAGCGATTTTTCTTGCAGTTTTCAATTCCTCTATATAGGGAATTGGACTATCTTTTGTTTGTTTGTTTTTTACTATTTATTCCTTAGTTAAATTTAATTATTCCAAAAAAAACAATATAGTAAAAAAGCAATCGCACATTCTCAGAAATTAAGCCATCCCAAATGCGATTCGAACCCTTGACTTTTGAATTAGAAATCCAACGCGCTACAGGAACACAATGAATGATTTTCCTTTTTATATGAGGTGTTGGACTATTATTTTTGTTTGTTACTATTTATACATTTTTAAATTTAATTAATGAATTAATATTTGAAAAAATTGTTTTATCATCGAGTGTCATCCACTGCAAGTTTAAAAAATGTATTTGAACTTGAATAGATTAATAGAAACTATTTTATTAACGATTGAAAATTTGAACAAGATATATAAGAAGAGAGTAAACTAAAAGTAGGAGTTGAAAAAAAGATAAGGTACAATGCAAAATTATTCAGAAAGGTCACTTCCAAGAATATTTTACAAAAATTATATTAATGTAGAGTTGGGTTTTGAAAAGATGGAATTGTTCAGGTGCCAAAACATGCTGGAGTAGTTAGATGCCAATTCTTGAAGATTTTTAGGGATAAAATCAGCAAGTTAAAAATCATTAATTAATGTTTAAAAAAAAAGAAAATTTGGGCTAATATAGAATTTGAAATTCTGACTGCAATTGTAGCAGGCTTGAAGTCAGTAAAAACGGGTCTAAAAACTATACAGTCGAAACACATAGTAATTACCTATTCCCCTTTCAAAGTTATAGATCATGTTTCATGTTTAAGAGGAAGGTGGATCATTAAAACTAATTTCTTAAATTGTCAGCTTAATTAGCTGAAAAGGGAATCAATACAGTGGCGCACACAAGGGGGGAGGGGTCCTGAGTAAAGCCCCAAAGCCCTTAATTTTTTTCCGATTGGTTATAATTCTAAGTATATAATACGTAAAATTTAATTAAATATTTGTTATTAATTATTAATTTTATTAATTAATGCTAATTATTATTCAATAATTAGTTTTTTACTGTGTTTTGTTACTGAAAATCGACAAAATATAAAATAGCACGATACAAGAATGTTGAACTTTCAACCCCGGACAGCCCCCTCGAAAAATTCCTGTGTGCACTACTGAATCAATATAATAAATGATTGTGTGTGTGTGTTGTATTTCTCAATTTAAATATATTTTAAAAAATATATTATAAAGTGTGCGTGTGATTTTTTTAAAAAAATTAAATATTTAAACTATTTTTAAAAATGCTCTTTGCGCATTAGTTTTTAAGATATGTACATAATTTTTGTCTTATATATGAATGAACTGCAACAAAATATATCCTTGCATGGATTTTTAATTTAGAATAAAATTTGATGAAAAAAAGATAAACTTTCTACACTACAATGATATGTAGTTTCTATACTTCTATGTTTCATGTATATGAAATATTTCACTAATTATCACACATTCATGGTATTCTAAACAAAACAATGTGATCCGTTAAATTTTTTTAAACTAAATTTTTAAATTAATGCACAATTTGGTGAATTATATCATCTTTCATAAGTTGTGTGAAAATTTCTAAGAGATATGACGTAATTTGAAACGCGAGGAGCATTTAATGCTACATTGAAAAGGAGGAGGAAAAATTTACCAACTCAGAAATGTGTATTTTTGAAATTTATTTGAGTAAAACAAAAACAAAAAATAATTCAGTAATTATTGATCAAAATTAAAAAATTCTTCGACATAATTATTCAATGAAATATAAAGAATATTATTAGTATAAGAAAATCAAAATCTCGATTTTTTTTTACCAAAATTTGACATTGTGAAGATCCACCATCCCCTTAACTCAGTGCTTCTCAAACTTTCCCCTTTTCAATCACAATTTTTATCGCGCCCCCCTTATTAATTAATAATGTACTGAATGCAATAATAATGCACTTTGACGCTTAAGCTATAATACGCGATCTTAATTATAAACCATACAAATAAATAACGTAAGTATTAAATTTTGTATACGTTACTTTTAAGAAAAAAAAAATTAAGTAATAGGATAATTATTATGTTTTTTTTTCCTTTTCTCTAATTTTAAACTGAACATATTGCAAAATGCGTTGGCTGTAGAAACAAAATATAGATATCAGCAAATATAAAAAAAGAACTCAGAGGGTCAATTTCTAATCTTAAGCATTCCTTAAAAAAACTTTGTTTTCCCAAGACAAGCCCATGGAATTCGTTAATATTTATTAAACTTGTGTTTCTTAATTTAGTATTAATTAATTATTATAAAATACTCTGTGCAGCACTGATCATTAAAGTATCCGGCTGAAGTGTCCGCTTTTTAAAGAGTTCATTTATAAGAAAATAAAACATTATTGATATAATAGCTGAATTGAAAGGAGAGTAAAAAAAAAGGGGACAATGTTTACAAAATGTAAAATGTTTTTTTTAAATGTTCTTCAATTATAATTAGTTTTAAGCGAATTTTATTTTAAGCCCACAGAATTAGCATTTATAATTGATGTTAAATAATGAACAATAATTTAAAATTCATATGAAGAATAATTTATTATTTTTAATTTTTAAAGCGAAAAGACTTCAACATGTTTTAACCGGGAGCAGGCTCTTTCCGATAGGGTGAGCGGGGGTTTTTAGTCACCCAATCCTTTTTTTTATATATATAATTATTTTTTTGTACACGATACAAATCGTGATTCCAGAGAAAAATTTTTAATTAAGAGGAAGCAAACTTACCTACTTTCCAGAACTTTTCAATTTTTTCTTTGGTAACAATTAAATCGTTTTGCCAGAATTAACGATTTTGTGATTTGTGTGTCCCGCGCAACCACTTCCGGGTTAAAAGTCTTGGCCAAGTAATCCTTCAAAGTGCTCTCCGTGATTTTCCAAATATCATAAAACTCTTTTGCATGGAAAAAAGCGCAACACAGAAATATAAATACACACATTACTTACACACACAACTTCCCTAAATGAGAAACAAACACATAAGAGAGGGGTCATAACTAACTGTACCAATAACTTAGAAGGTCAAATAGATTATCCGCAAAAACGGATTACAGCTATAATGTGCAATATTTCAAAAATAAACACAGTGATGAATTTTTATGTTCTTAAATTTTTTCTATTCTGGGTCTGATTTTTGTTTTTTTTTTTCTCTGTGAAAGAGTAGTAAAATCACTTATCATGAGATTACAGAAAAATAAAATAAAAGTTTTTTATTTGGTTTTTGGATCAAAGATAGCTAATTAGGTATTGAAGAAGTTTTTTTTTGAGATGACTTATATCCCCAAATAAAAATTATATCAGAGTAAAGTGAATTTTTACTATGTCTGAAAGTATTTGTTTTAATTTTTCCAGTAAATTAATTTTTTTTTAAATCTTTTTATTTTCGATATGTTCACGCCCTCCTCGTAAGGGTATCGCGCCCCCCCAGGGGGGCTCGCCCCACAGTTTGAGAAACACTGCCTTAACTAATGAAAATTGGTTTCAACAGACTATAATAATTATCATAAGAGTATTGTGGTAGGAAGAAAAATCATAAGGGAAAGAACTTGGAAATTTTGGAGGAAAAACGTTTAACGCGCGTTGGACGAAAAACAAGCAATATATATATAAAAAAAATAAGTCAATTCTTACTTAGATCAACAAAGAAAAAATTTATTTTAGCTACTTTTTATTAAATAGTTACAATTAATATAAATATGTAAATACATAGGACAGAATCACAGCATTAAGTGGTAATTAATTTTTATTAATTATCATTAAAGTATCGTATTGTCATCCAAAACAAGTGTGTCTATAAAATTTCAGTTCAACTGAATACTTTAAAACGTGAGAAAAAAACCTTTTCAAGTTTTGACACAAGTCGCCAAAAGGGTCGCTAAGTCGCCAAAACTGATGCCAATGTGGCTGTATTTGTAATTCTTTAAATAATTAGTTTTAATCAATTAAAAATTTTATTAATTATAATTTAATTATTGTATTGTCATCCAAAATAATCATGTATGTAAAATTTCAGCTCAATGGAGCGCTTTAAAATGTGTTTTATTAACGATTGAAAATTCCACCAAGATAAATAAATAAATATATAAATAAATAAATATATAGAGAGTGTGACCTAATAGTGTGTAGGAATTGAATTAGAAAAAGCGATCCACTCGAAAGGACGCAAGTCCTATGTTGTTCAACTAGAAAGATTTCCATCTTGAGTAAGCTAGCTTAGAATTCCAACTACCGGACCCAACAGAAAACCGATCATCAAATATTATAAAACTGGTGAAACTTTAAAAATAATTAATTCTTATAAAATAAATAAATAAATTTTCTAAAATATGTAGTTTTTTAGATTTTTTAAAAAATTTTATGAATTTTTGGGAACACTAGGATAATGGAAAGCAATCTTGAGGCGAATTTTTTCAAAAATCTCTCTTATATTACTCAAAAGATAATACTGAAGCGGTTTTAATAGATTTTGCTGCCTATCTCTTGAACGAAATGCCATTTATTGTTCATTAATGTCATACTTCGAAGCAACAAAAGGGTTATTGGCGACGAATTTCGTAAGTTTGAACTTCGATCACAAATAAAGAGGGCGACATTTAACCTAGCAATCCACTTCAAATTTTTATACCCCACCATCGTGAGAGCTTTGAGCTTCGAAAGTAATTGTGCATCAGCTCGTCTATACGGCGGGTAATGAAACGTCGCAAGATTAAAATTATTGCATTGTTTGAGAGTTGCAACATTTTTTTTAACAAGATTAATTTTGCTTCGGGCTTGTTAAGCTATTGGCCGATTTCTAAAACAGCTGAAAAGAAACAATTTTCAGTTTTTGAAGTGAAAGCTTCTTTAGGGATTTTTTTCTGAAGAGTTATTCTAAATTAAGCATCAGGTTTAGCTGCATAGCACTCAATCGTACTTACTCGGCTTAGTCGGTAATTGTGATCGGGTTGGCGAAGCTCGCTTTGTTTTGAAACGAAAACTTTTAGTGCGCGTCTTTTCTTGAAGCAAAAATTTCATGCACACTTTTTCTCGAAGTTTATTTTCTTTATTTAAATATTACTGCCATGCAACACACTTCCACTCAACCCCAGCGAGTGAACGAGAGAAGAACAGAGCAAGCGAAAATAATTGAAAAAAGAGATTATTCTCATGTAGGAGATCGAAGATAAGAACAAACGAAACATGTGTGTGTGTGGGATCTATTTTTTGATTCAGTAGAAAGATCATTTAAGCACAAAAATGTGCCAAAAGCATTAAAATCTGAAATTTTAATTAAGTTAAATGGCGAGAAAGTTGACAATATTTTGGTTTACATTAGTGATGACTACTACGAGAATACGCGAAAATAAGCACATTCATTGCAAAAAAGAGCGAACCCTCTCCTTTCGTTTGCTTGGAGAATTTTAAGAAAAGTAAATGGGGCTCTTAAGTCAAGTTTTCCTAGCTTTACACAGTATACGGTGTTATATGTGTTATGTAAGTGGTATTTACGTATTATCGCATCGGTATTGTCGATGGTATATGAAAGGAAGTACATGGTTGCCAATTCTGCACGTACGACACATTGAAATCAGGGTTACCAACTTGGCGAGTAATCTTGAACGTTGGCATTGTTGCGATAGTACTTAAGTACCATACAAACATCTATATTATATAAATATAATCTACTTAAGTAATTTATGTATAAATATTTTTAAATATTTAGACTAATTAATATTTAAATCATATTTACTAATACATGAATATATAAGAGTACATTGTTATTTAAACAATGCCCTTTACCAGTGGCGCGCACAAGGGGTGTGTCCTAGGGGTCCGAACCCCCAAGCCCTTGGTTTTTCCCGATTGATTATAATTTTAAGTATATAATACGTAAAATTTAATTAAATATTTTTTTAATGATTAATTTTATTAATTAATACTATAATTATTTATTCAATAATTAGTTTTTTACTGTTTTTTCCCAAAAATCGAAAAAATCAAAAGGAGCATGATACAAGAATGGTGGACTTTCGACCCTGGGCCCCCCCTTGGAAAACTTCTGTGTGCGCTACTGCCCTTTACAGAAAATGAATGAAATAAACAAATCCACCGAGATGAGAGAGAGAATGGGCATGAAAAAGAGAACTACTTAACGTCCGCATGCGAAAATGTAGTGAAAGAAAATATATTCGAAGAATTGGATTCTCTTGTCTAGATCTAATTGTTAAATTTTGTGTTGTGTACCTTAATTTACTTTAAACTAGTATAGTTCCGCTGTATAAAGTAGATTTCTCTGTATATTTTAAATGACAGTCTACTTATTTTTATACTCCATTTATAAACCCCAACTAAAAACTGGTTTTCATCTTCATGAAAAACCAAAAACTAGATACTGAAATTTTATTGGATTTTTGTGTAAACTGTCTGGCATGCCTGTGCAGTCTAGCACTTACCCCAGTGGTCGGGATTCCTAATTGATGTCACCCAACTACCTGTAGCCGTGGTTGCCAAGTGATCGCAATTACATGGACAACATTCGGTGGCGTAACGGAGAATATTAACACCCCCTACCCCCTTCAAACTCAAGTTTAGAGCTCTAAGCCCAAATACATACTTAGCGTCAGTCAAGATTTGGGCCCCTTAGATCCCTGCCCCCCTCCTCACAATGCGGAGGTGTACGTTATGCCCTTGCTAACATTATTTCAGTCAAACCTGCAGTGTAGAGAGGAAGACGCTCTCTCTCTCATATATAATATATGTAATAATTCCCTATAACATACTTTTAATTAATTCTTTTTAATGATCTATAAATAATATTTAATTCTTAGGTTTAAAAATAAACATTGTAATCTTAATTGTAATCGGCTAAACCAAAATCCCTGTCCCGCGCATTCTAGCCTATCAGAACTACTATTACGTAATAGTCATGCGCTTGTGCACACTGTTGGTATATAAACAAAAGTCTGATGTAATCACCCTCTTTCTCTGCTTGCCGCCACCATGTAAGATTGTAAATACTTTAGCTTTCTTTGTCTTTGTGTTGTGTCCTCCAAAATGCCGCTGTCTATTCAATGTGAAAATGTAACGTAATTGTGCTTTAATCTGCTGATGTGTGCTCATAATAAAGGAGGTAAAGCTATTCTGAAGACGTCGTTTTCATCAAAAATGATAAAATCCACATACACCGGCCTACACTACTTCAATATATATATGTTTTCACGTGGGTTTGGTGCGTAAATCTGGAGAATGAGGTGACAGAGAGAGCTGAGGTGTCGTCCTCGTCACTCGACTTTGGTTCAAAAAGATTAGATCCGTTGCCTTATCGTACAGTAGACTTCGTGTAACTTCAAAATAGGACTTGAATAAACAATCAGTCATTCCTAGTCTAGTTTTGACAACAGTCTCCATGCAAGTCCCAACATTGTGGAAAAGTAAGGCTTACTGCATCTCAGTCTTTCAGTGGAGGAAAGAGTTGTTCCTGTTCTAGGGTTGTTGTCTCATCTGAGGTTCTAGAATACACACGGTATATATCGTTAACAGCCCTCGTTAATTCCTAACCAACCAATGCTGTAGGTGCTTTGGAGAGCACCTTATACTTTTAAGTAAATGTTTTCCTTTTTTCTTCTGTTTGAAGAAACTTTGTAAACAGAATCTAGGAGATTTAAATAGCTTTCGTAAAAAAAAAAGGGAGGAAATTGCCTGAGCAATGGTCCGGATCGATGGAAGGGAGAAATCTCAGGCTAGGTTTTTTCATTCCACATAATTGGAGCTTTCATTGTTCACGTCCGTTACGGAAAGTTCTTTTTAGCTGTGCGCTTGCGTTGGTCGTTTCATTTCGCTCCCCCCATCGATCTGACGTGCGAAGAATCACAGTTTCCGGAGGAGAGAGGTGGGATTCTTAATTGGATTAATCAGGAGGAACGTCCCCGAAAGAAGAAAAGAGCTACCGGAGGAAGGGGCGATTTTTTTTATTGTTCCTGAAACTGGATCAAGAAAAACTTTTAGAAAGATGGAAGGCAAACGCTCTTAAGTGAGTGAGAATTATGTTATCGTCGCATTACAAAAGCAACTCGAGCCTAATGGTGACAAACCTCAGTCAAGTGACGAGGACGACACCAGACCTGGTACCCCCTCTGCGAACCACCACACCAACAGGAGGACAGAGAACCTCGACTAATTTCACAGCCCTCTTCAAGGCGGATCTTCAGTGGCATCAAGACTCGAACCCGGAACACTCCAGTCACCCGTTTGTAACCCAATGTTCTTGATGAGGGAATTTCAAAGTAAATTTTCAACGAAACAACAGTTAAAATTTATTTTATGAAATTCAACTCGTATTCAAATTTTGTATTTTGTCGGGTATGCCTCCATGCGCCCCTTTCACCACAACAAAAACTATTTAATTACCTTCCTTCGACGATTCCCTCATGTTTTTAGACTTGCCTTGAATAAAGCGGCTAAAATGTTTAATTTTCATGGGGACAGCACAAGAAAGAGGTAGTTTCATTGAAATCTTCACGAGGTAATGATTATAAACTCCACTTCGCGCGGTTTTAATTCGTATTATCTCCATGGTGTTAAGATTTTTCTCTTATTTGTTTTTGAATACTTCCCGTTGTTTATTTCTACCGGGACAAAGATCTACTAAACTGTGGTAAACGAATTATTGTGGTCCTGAGTTGGTGCTAAGTTGTCGATTCGTAGGTTTGTTTCCTGATGCTATCGTGCAGAAATATCAATGCACGTTAAGTCTGTTGAGGTTCAAAATCCTCACTTTGGGATGATGTGGAAGTTTGGAGAATGGGCTGTCAACTCGGATGCCGTCCTCACCCTTCGACTGAGGTTCAAAATTATAAGATCTGTCTCCTTCCTGTAGCTTCAAAGGGCGACGATAATAAAAACTCCATCCATCAGCAAATTCACTCCAAGATCCTTCTAATTTCGAACTGCAGTCAGATGAGGAAGTCGGCTCTTGAGCTATCCTTCTACTTTTCGTATATGCTATTGTTATATACAGATTATCCAACTTATCTGCAGATTAATTGATTTCTACACTTCAGCGTAACATACACAGGTACGTTTCGTTTGCCGTCTTAAATGCAGTAAAGTACTTTGAAGGAGATGAATTTCTAAAGAAAGGAATTTGAAAAGGTATACACACAAGATTCGAAGACTTGAAAGAACTGTTTGGGGGAACGGTATTACATTACAACCAATATCTGCAAATAGGAACGTCTTAAGACTCTTTGAGGCCCTGTTGCCCAAAGAAATTTTAAGATCTTTTGAGGCCCTGTGCCCCTACCTGAGATCTTAAAAAGCAGACAGTATGCAGTGTCAAATACTCGTTCAAATGGTCATTTGAAACAAATAAATGTACACTACTCAATATTTCAAAAACCTAGGCACAAACCAGCGCGAGCGATGGCCGCACTTCGACTAAATGAGTTGAATGATTGTGCATGGCATTAGGCCTAGACCTAGAAATGAGCAACGGTCATCGCATAATAATAAAGTCTTACCACTTTTGTCAGTTAACATGCAGTTTGAAATACCATGTTTTTCGAAGAATCTGTACGGTCATAATATTTGATCATTAGAATTATCTGAATTACGATCTTAGTTAGATATATTCGAGAATGAAACGAGGCCGTCACTGAGGTTCTAGGCCCGGGCCCAGTTGGCCCATGCCTTAAGACGTCCCTGTCTGCAAAATGTTTCGGATTAGTGTTTTGGTCTGATTGATTGTTTATGAACGTAGCAATAAGAAGCAATACGAGAAGTATTCGAGATGAACCTAGTCATTTTGAAACCTCGTCTCCACCCTACTCTCCACACCATGCCAGAGTGCCTCGAAAGATTTTATGCGCATCTACAAGGCGAATTCTTGTTTTGAAAGTTGCTAAAGCTTTTCCATCCCCAATACTAACCTGGATTGAACTTCGAAAGCAGCTTTTTTCGTGAAAGATAAAATTCATAAAAACGAAGCAGCTTTGGATTCGAGGGAAACATCAATTGAATTTGACTCGTGGTTAGTGAGGTACATTGAAGGGGACCAGTGGCGCACACAAGGGGGGTGTTCTGGGGATCCGGCCCCCCAAAGCCCTTGATTTTTTTCCCGTTTGATTATACTTTTAAGTATATAATACGTAAAATTTTTAACTATCTGTTTTTAATGATTAATTTTATTAATACTAATTATTTATTCAATAATTAGTTTTTTACTGTTTTTTATTCCCCAAAATCGACAAAATCAAAAGGAGCATGATACAAGAATGGTGGACTTTCGATCCTGGACCCCCTCCTGGAAAAGTTCTGTGTGCGCTACTGATAACTTTCAAACCGATAGATATCTCTAATGATAGATGACCATTTTAAAGCAGAACTTACTGACAAACAGCCACTTGCAGTAGTTTATAAGCAGTTTGGAGAATATTAAGTCCAGTCGCTAACTTTTTTTTACCTTGAGGCATCCGATTACTTGTGACAATTTTTTAAAAAAAATGGAGTTACGGAGATTCTTTTTTGTGTTTTTTAGAATTATTTAGTACATTTTAAGAAAAAAAGGCTAAAATTAAGAAGAGAAAAATAAATTATTACCAAAATGGGAAAAATGGGCAAAAATTGACAAAAAATTAAATAATCGGGGAGATACTCTGTACAAATAATGAACAAATTTTCAATTTTGATGTATTACTTTGCTATTCCTTTTTGAAATGACCTTCAGGATAAGAGATTTTAATTTTTATTAAAACTAGAGCACACTTTATCTTAGTTATTATATGAAATTGCTCAAAAAAACTGATTATATTCACATAAAGAACTGTAAATTTTGTAATAAAACAGTGATTGATAAATCTGAAGGTTAAAACACTTCTACTGTTATACAGGACATATGCAAAAAAATTTCACACAGCAAATTATTTTAAAAACTTTTTCAGGAATCGCTGTCCTCGTTTGAGCATTTAAAAAAATATATACACACACATTTCGAGTAAAACTCGTTTTAAAGTTTGACATCTTGTGTAAAGTTATGGCATCTGCTTTTACTAAAACACTTGTAGTTTTTGTTCTAGTGAACGGAAAATAATAAACTTGGTATTTTTATAAAGCTAAAAAGATGGCCACCTATAAAATAAAATCATAAAAAAATTTGTCGATTTTTAAAAAATATCATGATTTTAGGGTAGTCGGATATCTTAAGGGGTACACAGTACCCGACAAATTTCAAAAATAACGATTTTTTTTTTGCATTTTCTTGTGGCCGATATCATTGGAAAACTTGCCACTAAATTTTAGATCTGATTACAAATTAGTTTTTAAGATATTTGAAGTTTACTGAGATAAGGTTTCGATTTTATTTAAAGTATTTTTCTCCACTTAAATTGGATTCATTAAAAATATACTTTGGAGCACAATTAACTCTTTCTGAGTGATATTGTTATTAACTTAAATTTTCATTACTACAGCTTGATCATGTTTTGAGTTATTTAAGTTCTCATAATTACTTAAAATAGATTTCAAGGCAAATTTTCTTTAAAAAAAATAGTTTTATATAACTTAGAAGTTTTATCATTAATTTTTTCCCGTTGAGAAAACACCATGACTAAAACGTTCTTTGGTTGCTATGAAAAACAATATTTCGAAGAGATGGAATACTACTGAAAATAGTGTATTTACTAATCACCCCTCTGCTGAGATACTGTAATTGAATTCAAGTATTGCAGATAAAATTGCATATTTCCATGATGTACTAAACTACATTATAGTAAACATATTGCAGTACTATATTTTAGTATTTTAAAGTGGCGTAGCAAAAACTCAAACTTCCTTAACTGCCCCAATTTAAAACAGGAAAAAAATTAAATTTTGTGAACAAACTTGGAGATTTAGTACCCTTATTATATTCTGTACATTATATTCTTGAGTTTCAAACCTTTTGTAAAAAAATAGTGTGTTAAGATTAGGCTGAATAACCTGTCATTGTAACAAATTCTATCAGTATTATGCACAAATATTTTTTTCGAATTAAAAAAATATTTTCTGTCATATTTAATTAAAGCATTTTTTTTAATTTTGTTTTAAAGTTGAAAACAAAATATAAAAAAATTAGAGTTTTTACAGGCATTATTAAGATTTTCTTTTATGACTTTACAAATTCTAAATGTATTTTCCTCGGACTTTTAATTTTGAAGATATAGGTGTTTTCTAATCCCTTAGACTTTTTATTTCTATTCAAGATGGTCTTGAAATATTTTGTATATACTCCCAAATGTATGTTCTATAAAAGTTAGTATAGATTTAGGTCTGAGATCTCTCTCTAGTTATTTTTTTAAAAATGTTAAGTCATGAATGAAATTATACTTTAAAAATTTTCGTATTTTTTCCAGATTTAGCTATAAAAATAATTATTAAAACCAACAACGGAACAGATTTTCAAATCCATTCTAAATTTTGTTTGCAATAATTTAAGAAACATAAATCCCTTAAAATAACTAAAAAGTTTTTAAATTATTCATTTTATATATTTCAAAAATTCTTAATTTTTTTAAAAAATAAAAAAATGCTGGTCAAACTGACTTTCTTTCAGAATCAACTTAATAATATAATCTGAATGTGTAAAACATAAACTATCTTGACTGTTACCGTCTCCAAAAAAAAAGTTTTGTAATGGGGTACACTGTATAGCCTTAAAGACGCAAGAGAGCTATCCGATTTTCAAACACGTTCTGAAATTCCCTCTCTGTGTGATATGACTTTGTTGAAATGTCTCATAACTGATTGCAGCATTGCAACTAAAAGTCCTTAGCATTTTGCAGGGGGTTGTAAGTAAAAGGACTACAATGAATTAATCCAAACGTTGACCTTGCTGCTCGCCGTTGATGAATTTCCCAATGTAAATTAGGTACATCTGCAGGAAAAGTCTCCCTGGTGTGTGTGTGTGATTGCTTATTAATTACAACACGACAACTATTGGCAATGGTTCTCATATTTCTGAACCATGGTCAATTGGAGGATGTCCACACCATTGTCCATCTCAAGACTTCCACACCCACGTGAGGGCTTTGAATCTATATAGATTTAACGTGCATCAGACTCTCTTCACGGTGAGTCTTCAATTGAACGGGCCGGGCCATGACCGGGACGTTTGGGATGTCCGTGACCATGATCACTCGGCTAACGCGACTAGGAAAAACTCGCAAATAATGACTCGTATCGAATGGGCAATTCTAAAGAGATGATTTGTTTGGTCTCGAACGTTTAAAAATTCTAAATGCTTCTTTTGACAAAGTCCTTCAAGTTCTCAATTTTGCATTATATTTATTATTATTATTTATTCTTTTGCCATTTTTATTTCTTTGGGATATTCGATTAACTTACAAGATACGACATAAAAGCGCGACTTTGTCGACAGCATTTTAAATCGAATGATTTCTTTTTTTTCCCAAAAAACCTTAAAAAATTCCCCCATTCCAATCCATTAGTTTGGATTACTTCCCGGACGTCCTTCTCTCATGCAATATTCATCTGCGTTTCGTTCTCCAATAAATGCCTTTTTTTTTTTTTTCCGTAGATGGAACTCTTGGCACGGCGAGATGTTTAATATTCCGCCCGAATTTTATCGGGAAGTATTTCGGTTTCCTGTCAAATTTCATGGGGAAAAGGGCCCATTTAATTTCCGTTTACGGGATAAATTTCCCCTGCTGTTTTTCTTTCGGGACCCCCCGGATAGTTCTCATGGCCATGCGTTTTTTTTTTTATTGCAAATGCTGTCTATCTTTCGAACAGCAAGCTGTGGCCGTGAATGCCTAGTGGTCATGGTCATGAACTTGTGGCTGGAGTGTCACGGGTTTGAGTCCTGTTTGGCCCCCTCTGTGTAGAGGGGACTGATGCAGTAAAAATCTGTAAAGGGCCCTTAAACCCCCCCGTTGGTGGGGTGCTTTCAGGTTCATTTTTAACCCCCCCTAGGCCCCCCCAAATTGTTACCCCCGGGCACATTTTTTTAGAACCCCCCCCTTCAGTTCTTACCTCCCAAATTTTGTTGGGGAGGGATTTTCCCAACCCCTTTCGTTTTTGTTCTTTGGAGAGTCTTTCAATTATCCACCAACTATGGACTAGCAGTGTCCCGGAATTGCCACTGGCAGCACGAAGAAGGGATAATGTTCATTTCTTACCTTACGGCATCACGGACCATCCACCCTTTTGTGGATTAGTACAGTAAATTTATGAAATCGTTTGCAATTTGGATGGATCTATCCGCGTACCTTCTTTTAATCCTCTTGGGGAAATCTTTGGGCTATCAATTCGCGTTTATTCACAACCAAGAAGAAGAAACCTCGTGATATTCAAATTAAGTCTACTATATTTAGCCCCTTGGCCCCTTTTTCTTTGCAAAAGAGGGGGGAGATCGTGGGTGGGAAAAAGGGAAAAGAATAGAGAATAGAATAGAGAAGAGAAAAGAATAGAATAGAGAAGAGAAAAGAAGAGAATAGAGAAGAGAAAAGAAGAGAATAGAGAAGAGAAGAGAATAGGGGAAGGGGAAAAAAAGAGAATAGGGGAAGGGGAAAAAAAAAAGAATAGAGAAGGAAAAAAAGAGAATAGAGAAGGGGAAAAAAAGAGAATAGAGAAGGGAAAAAAAAGAGAATAGAGAAGGGGAAAAGGAGAATAGAGAAGGGGAAAAGAAGAGAATAGAGAAGGGAAAAGAAGAGAATAGAGAAGGGAAAAGAAGAGAATAGAGAAGGAAAAGAAGAGAATAGAGAAGGGAAAAGAAGAGAATAGAGAAGGGAAAAGAAGAGAATAGAGAAAAGAAGAGAATAGAGAATAGAAGAGAATAAAAATAGAATAGGGGAAGAGAAGAGAATAGAGAAGGGGGTTAGAGAAAGAATAGGGGAAGAGAAAAAGAGGGAAAAGAATAGAGAAGAGAATAGAGAAGAGAATAGGGAAGAGAATAGGGGAAGAGAAGAGAATAGAGAAGAGAAGAGAATAGAGAAGAAAGAGAAGAGAATAGAGAAGAGAAGAGAAGAGAAGAGAGAAGAGAAGAGAAGAGGGGTATTTTTTTTGAGTATTTCCAAATATTTTATAGAGGAAAAAATTTAAAAGGGTGATTGATCACCATAGTTTAAAATTTGTAAAATTGGGGGTATAGATTTTGGGGGTGATCGTGAAATAAAAGGGTTGATATTTATTTTGTCTCCTTTTTAATTCCGTGACCTTTTAATTCACATTTTTTTTTATTTTTTAGAACATTTTTTACGTTGAAATTAATTGAATAAGTGTTGCTATTTTGAGGGGATCAAAGACGTTTTTGGAAGGTTAGGGGGTTTCTTCCCCTTTATCCCACATCTTTAGGCGGGCAAAAAAGAGTTATCAAGAGGCGGGGAACCGACTACGCGTTCGGAACCGATTTTAAAAAGCGTTTAAAAGGATAATTTTATGATATTCAAAGGGCACTTTGATTTAAATACTGAAAAATTGTTTTAAGGACATTAGGCAAAAAAAAAAAAAAAAAGATTTAAAAAACAATTTTTTGGGAAAAAATTTCCCCTTTGAATAACCTTTTTTTAAAATATTCTCCTTTTTGAAAAAATGCTTCAAAAAATATTTTCGTGTATATAAACCCCGACCCTGTCAGAATTCAATATTTTTGAAAAAAATTTACATTATTTTCGGAGTTACAAAAAGAAATCATCTGCGTTTTTTTTAAAATTTTTTCCCCTCTTTGTGGTAAAAAATGGGTAAACCCACCTGGGTTATATATTTCAAAAAACCCCAGTTTAGCTTCTGTACAGAGGTATGGAAACCATATACAGAAGAAATATTATTATATATAATATAGAAGCATTTTTCCAAAAAAAATTTTTTAAAAAAGGTTCATTCTGTTCATTTTTTTTCAAAAAAATTGTACCTAAATAATTTTTATTGTAATACTATTCTTAAAAAAAATTTTTCCCCAAAATTTTTTAATCTAAGTAACTAAATATCATAAATATTACCCAAAATTTTAAGCTTTTTTAAAATTTACGGGTTTCCGAACGTACGGATAATTAAAGCAGGATTTGGAAACCCCCCGGGCCGTGGATCAAATGGTACCGGGCCGCCTAAAGAACATTAAAAACCGTTTTATTTAAAGTGGTGCATTTCTCCCCGGATTTGAGCAACTTTTCCCCGGAAATCACTTTTTTTTCATTTTTGGGGTAACTACATTTTATTCTGAAGGCATATTTAAATGTAACTGGGGGTTAAAAAATTTTTAAATAAAAAAAATCTAAAAAAATAAACAATCAACGGACCCATCCTCAGCGGGCAGTGGTAAAAATTTTCAAACGTTGACCTGTCAGCAGCGATAAAAGGTTGGGAACACTTCCTTAAAAGGAAAAAAGATATCAAGGTAGTGTTGAATATTCCTTTTTTGACATGTATACAAGGTCTTTGAGAATGTACGAGTAAAAATTTTAAAAACCGGGGGCACTTTGAATGGTTAAATAAGGATAATACATATTGCGCTATAATTTTTTTTTTTTAATTTTTCTTTTTTTTGTAAAACATTTTTTGATGGTAAACCCCATAAATTCCTATCGGCCGGTTTTTTTAAACTTTTTTTTTTCACAGAACCCCGGCCCTTCAATATTTGTCTTTATACCAAATTTGGAAAATTATTTTAAACCAACTAAATTTTGTGTAAGTGTTTTCATTTTGTTTTTTCCACTTCCCCAATTTTTTCGTTGAAATTTTGGATGGGTTTACCAAGAAAAAATTTTTTAATTTTAGTTTAAAGTTGTTTGTATAAAACAGAAAAGTTAGTAAAACAAAAGAAATTTTATTTCAAGCTTGGCTTTACGAAGAATCTTGGATAGTGTAGTTACTTCAAGATTAGAACGCATCCAAGGGAACGAGCAGCTGGGAAACTCGTTAACATGAAAATATATATATATAAATCGAATCTATAACGAGAAAATGCTTAGATCCAGGATAAATAAACTTTCCCCCTCCTTTATCTATCTCACATGCCTTAATTTTTGTTTTGTTTATCTTGCCTCCCCAATTGAGTTTTTTTTTTCAAACAAAACAAAAAACAAAAAGTCACGTAATCGAATAACGTAGTGATTGTCTATTTTTTGGAAAAATCACATTTTCGGATTTGAAATCTCTAATCCCTTTTCTTGAATAAAAAAATATTTTCCCCGCTCTCGGTTATTACTCAATTTAGCCCTGGAAGTTCAAAGTATAGTAAGGTAAAATGATTTACGGAATATCTTGGGAAGAATCTGAAATTTTTTTTACATAGTTTGTTATTGTATTCCTGAATTTTAATTCATATACTGTGACCAGAATTTGAGTCGCCCAATAGAATGTTGGATACTTATTTCAAACAAGCCGAGCAATTTCGTTTTTTACATGTTGTTAAATAAATATTTTATGTAATGTTTTGGTGAAACGATTTATGTGAGATGTTGATAATAAAATTACACATTAATCTCACGTCGTTTTAAATGGTTCAAACTATGTCCGATAAAAAATTCAAAGTATAAAACCTTTATTCTCCGATTGACACGGTGCACTTTTTTTACATTGTTTTTGAAATATGAGATTTAAAAAAAAATTCTGCGATGATTTTTTAAAATTCTGTTCGACTGGTTACATTATATAGCGCTAATATTCCTAGTCATTCTTTAATTCCCCTTCTGTTCAGAATTCCATTTATTCCCATCTACAAATGAATGTCTCCATTTTGTATGTATAATCAAATTTTCGGTTCATGGGACTTCCTTCCTTCCTCAGTGGCTCGACAGCCCAAGGTCGCCCTTGGCCTTCTCAAGAAGCCTTTTCCAGGTCAACCATCTTCCTGCTAATGTTCTCCAATTCTCAGTTCTCGAAACTAGGAGATCTTTTTCTAGGCCATCAATCCATCTAAGATTTGACTTGCCTTTTCTACGTGTGACAATTGGTTGGGCATTGAAGACTTTTTTAATGGTGCTGTCTTCGTCTATTCTGACAACGTGACCTGCCCATTTAATTCGTTGTATTTTGATGAAGTTAACAATGCCAGATTCTTTATATGATTGATAGAGCTCTAAATTTGATCTTCGCCACATTCCATTTTTCTGAATTCCTCCAAAAATAAATCTTAAAATCTTCCTTTCGCGTAGATACTTATCATGTTTTCATCTTGTTCGAGACATGGACCAAGTTTCACATGCATAAGTTAATAATGATCTTAATAGACTTTTATACAATAGAATCTTTGTTTTTCTTTTAATTAAATTCAATTTTATATATTTCCGTATTCCATTAAGACATCTATTAGCCATAGTAATTCTCTTTTGGATCTCAGTAGTAAAATCGTTTCTATTGTTAATTTCCGAACCTAAATAATCTCATTGGGTTTAGTGCAGTAAATTTTCATTGTATTTTTCTGTATAGAATGTTTTAAAGCTTCATTTTTGCTGACTAGTGATAAACAATAATAGTTATTAAAGCATCTTTATATTTTAAAATTTTAATATTTTAAGTTATTGAATACCCATGCCACACACAAAAGAAAATTTAAGAGAATCAAAATTGCATCTTTAGAACGTAAAATAAAAATTTTAGATCGAGTACATGATAGAGAAAAAGCAACAGATATTAATAGATATTATTCCATAAATGAAGCCCCAGTAAAAAAAAAAAAGACTCGATTGAAAAAAAGTGTAGCAGCTCAATCTTCTACAAGCATAGCTTCATACGAAGAAAAATTGCATTAGAAAATATGGAAAAAGCATTAATGATATGATGAGTAAACACCATTCAGAAGCCAATTTCAATTTATACCAATACAATTACAAATTTCGTTTCATTTTAAGTTTAAGTAAATGATTGAATTATGCACATTTTAATTTGTTTTCGATTCACATACGGTTTTACATATAAAAGCGGTTTACACTTTTTATGTGTAAATCAGGGGATAGGTGTAAATCTAGATCACAAAATTTCAATAAATTTTTTTGTTGTTGTTGAAATATATATAGAGTTGTTACACAAATATAAAAAATATTTTACTAAGCTTAAAAAAAACATTCACGGGGATTGGTTAGCACTTCGAATCATTGGCGATGTCAATTTGAAACAGGACCAGGGGCGGCTCAAGGGCCGTACAAATCCCACCCCTATCCGGGATGACATTTGAACCGAATTTGAAAAATATATATTTTTTTTGTTACAAAAAAAATTGATATATTTTCTGAAATATTATTGTGTGTGAATTTGGTATTTCATTCAACGTATCTTATTTCCTTAGTTTATATTCTAAATGTATAATGTCAGTTTTCTTTTATATTGAAACTTGAAGGATTCGAGGCGGGAGTATATGTTAAAACATGAAATTTAACGTTTACACATCTTTCACTGGTAACTTTCTCCCAATCCCAGAATGAGGTCACAATGGACATTCCTTTCACCCTTACGATGTTCGGTGTCAGCTATCCAAAAAGGGGACAAAGGTAATTAGGGGTTTTGGTAGATAGAGATCCACAGGAACTGTTCCATTTTAGTCCTGAGTGTAGTTACTATAAGTTAAAACAAACACTTGTGATCCCCCATCATCAGTAGACTACTTTTCGAAGAAATTGCCCTGCTTAAATGGACGATTCCTTATCTTACATTTCACTCGTTTCAAAGTATAACAAGTATTTATGTCCTTAATTTCGAATTTTCAAATATATATATAAAGAGAGAGGGGGAGGAACGGCATTTTCCATTTTTGTCCCGGGCGGGAAAACTACTAGAGCCGGCCCTGGCGGGACATTCGACTTTCCAAACTTCCACACTGCGCCCTTATGAGGGCTTGAAATCTCCACAGATTTAAGGTGCATCAACCTTGAAATAATGTCTCGTAGGGCACCAGATCTAGAACCTACGCCTCGACACAAACGCTAACCAAAAGTTCGTAACCTTGGCCATTCGGCAACTATTACCACAACAGAGACGCAGCAACAGCCGTAACAATGATATGGGGCCCCAAAGCTACATGTATCAAAAATGCTACGCACTTTGAAATAAGTTTTATTAATGCGATCATTTTTATCTATTTTTAAAAATATCCCCTCCCCCCTCGCAAAGGGGGGGATACGGGGCCCCCTCAGCACTAGCTACGCCAGTGGGGCACAATAATCAAAAGGGGCTTTTGAAAAGTCTTTTTGAGTGCTATTTTTATGGAGCAAGACTCATTATTATTTATTCTTATTTTAGCGTACTAAAAACAAAAGAAGTAAAGAAATAATTAGAAAACTTTTTTCTTAAATTAAATTCTATAAGACGAACTCTCACAACGTGTTTTACCGCGTTTCATAGACATTTTTTAAAAAAGATTAAGCTATTTAAAGTAATAAGGAAGAGCCCCCCCCCGCTTTGTGTCGCGGTGCGGAAATGACAAGTCTCTTCTTGGCGACGTGTTGGCGCTCCCCGAGAATCGCTGACGCATCCCGCCCCCCTTCCCCTCTCGTTTCATCATTTGGTGGTTAACAGAAATCGACCCTCCAATGAATAGGGAAGCGTATAAATCAAAATATGCCGAGGTAGCTTGTTTTATTTTTCATTTAGAAGGAAACGTTGGATTTCCTTCACTCGAATAAGATCAATAGGACACCAAAGGATATGACTAAAAAGAGGATTTGATTCGCTTTGCCTAAGACACGCTTGAAGAACCGAAATATTATCAGGAAAGAATATATCGTACTTTAAACCAGGTTTTTTTTTCCTTACTTCTAATTTCAGATACGGAAGCTAATTTTAGAAAATTAAAAGGTGAGATATCCTCTTGAACGATCACTGCCTGTTTTTTAGAGCAATGATGAAGGGTTACAAGTTCGATTCAAGCATTAGGAACATTGCTCGCAAAATCCAACAGGATCTCATTTTTAATTAATAGTGTTTTGTGAAACAATTTTTGGGTATTGTCAACTAGGCCGAATTCATCAGATTAGAACTTCTTTTTCATTTTTTGGTGTCCTCATATCAAAGTTGTATTCTGAAGCAACCCGAAAGTTATTTGCGACGGACCTCGCAATTTTAAACCATGATCAAGTGGCCAGAGCAACAGTTGAACTGGCACTCCATTCTCCAAACTACTATCCCATGCCAACACGAGGACTTAAAACACGCATCAGTTCACCAAACCGGTGACTCTGTAATGGCATCGATTTAAAGTATTAGGTCTACAGAAAAATTCTGTTCGATTTTAGAATAAAACAAAATAATACATTTTTTATACCTTGTGACGGGATCACGCGTTTTTTCATTAACATGTCCTTTTGGGTTCTTTGGGGACAGAATAAATGGCAATTCTTTTCCAACCAATCCGAGAAGTAAAACGTGAATGAAAGATGCAAATTAGGGAGCTTTTAAATAACAAAAGTATGGAGTAAGCGGGTGGCATTTGGGGAGTGTTATGATAGTCCGTGTTGCAAGAGTGAAGAGTATTTCGAGAAGTTAAGTGACAGTCAAGAAAGGTTACCCGTGACAGAGAGCCTTAAGTCAAGGTGGATACAATTCCACGCCAGTGAACCGTAACTTCAGTTAGGATTCGGTAAATTGCTGCTTCATTGGACAGTAAGGTAGGAGTTACCATTTTAATATTCGGATCTATGTTTACATTGAAATTGAGCTTAGGCGAGTTAGTTATTGATAGTGGTCCTTGTTACGTTATTTCGGTATTATATATTGTGTGTTTCGCCACCGTAAATTCTCTCGCATATCACATTATTACCCAATCTGTTATTGGTTTAAGTTAAGATTATGGCAGCGCGCGTCTGGTTCTTCATTTAATCTTACACCTCTAGCTCACGCTGATAATCTAGGAGAAGGGCACCCAAGGAGTTCGCCTTTACAATAATGCTTTCTTGCCAGCGTGATAGCAATTTGTATGTCCCATTTTTAAAAAAATGCCTTATTCCTAGAGGCGAAAAATTGAAACAAATCTTCCCTGATATCATCTTTGTTCCCGCCCTGCAAAAAGTTTTGCAAGGGCAGTAAGAGTAACAAGTGATAATCACAGCGTGCTAGGTTTGGTGAGTATGGTGGATGCAACATAATTTTCCAGTCTAGCTCTGAGTTTCTGACGAGTTTCCAAAGCAGCACGTAACTTGACAATATCTTGAAGCAGAATGATGTCCTCCTTGTTGAGCATCACTAACCTCTTTTCTTGGGAGTACTGTTTTTCTATTATCCAATTGCTGACGATATATCTGTCCCAATTCAGTTCCAGAAGCTCGAAATGCATTGGTCCTAGAATATTCCACCCTATACACAAGATTTTCTTAGGCTCAACTTCGGTTCAGAGGTGTAGGGGGCAGGTTCACAATAGTCCCTTTTTCTTACGATGTTTTCATAGAAAATCCACATTTCACTCCCGAGCATCCTCCGATCCAAGAAGGGTTCGATTTTGTTCGTGCAAGCAGAGATGTGCTTATGATGACACGATCATTGAAATTCTTTTCATTTTTGTGGCACCAATCTTAGTTTCCGAATATGGTTTGTTAAGCCTTTCAGCAATCTCCGATATTGTCAAAGGATTTTGCTGGACGAGAGCAGTTTATCAAAAAGGTCAAAATCCTCTACTTGAAATTTTTCGAACTGCACCTTCATCAAACACTTTCAATAAATTTTTACACGCTTCTGTACTATTTCTTCCTTGTTGGAATTCGTACAAAACACAGAAATGAAATGCGTAAATGAACTTTATCAGTAACCATGGAAAGATGATAGCGACTCACTTAGTAGTAAGACGAGCCATCTGCGCTTTAGTTCATTTACTAGGTCACAGTATGCATACATTCAGTGATAAAAAGCCAAATATGCACCAAATGAATATGCGCATGCTTGTTGAAACTGGAACGGACGGAACTTACCTGTACACCTAATACATCGGCCATGTCCATTCAGCTGCCACAGCCATACAACCAGCTGGTGTTTGTCATGGACAGAATACCAGCTGTAGTGGCCTCTCCATCAAATGAAATTAGTTCGAAGGTTCTTGATCTCTCATCAACAGCTCTCGTGTTGTTTTTGTACAATGCTAACATGAATTTAAAATTTTTTTCTCTTCAAACATTTACCAAAAACAAATGTTTCTTTAAATCGAAATCGTAACTAGGACCATTTAAGAATGGGAGAAAATATTTTAGCTGGAATTTTGTTCAACAAACTACCATACTACACTGCGTGATATCATTCAGAGATGCTTTCGAATTGTCATGAAGTAGTTTTTACGAGAAAGAATAAAAAAAAAAAATTGGATTGCTGTACTTGCTTTGAGTGTGATCGAATTCATTTTTGTGTCCTGACCGGTACAGATAATCGATTAGTAATTGGTTCGGTATTTCCAGAAATTAGCATGAAAAGGTGTGTATGCGTCAATGCTCAGTCCTCGGTTGATTAATTGGGTAAAAACTCAAAAGTCATCATCGTCACTTGACCATGATTCAAAATTGTTATGTTCATTGTCAATAATCAATGTAATGTTTCTAATGAGGCTGCTGCAATCAAAACAGATGGATTTGTTTTTCATAGATTCCATCCTCTACATCAGGTATCAGCAACCTATAGCATGCATGCTGGATTTGGTACTCTATACTTCTCTACAAAATTATCAGATACATTTAAATCTCGTCTCTCTGGGAATGACACATTTTCTCTCCTTTCGTTCATCTCATTGCGCTGATTCATCAGAATACAGCATGATTTCAGTTGAAAGTAGAATTTAGTTTGATGCACATCCTGCAATAGGCTACTTTTAACTTTACGACACATTCTTAGTTTCATTACAAAAACTTATATTCAATTTGTTTAATTGCTGTGACAATTCATATCTAGATATTTAATCATATCGTCACTAACAAATAAGAAAGTTTAATGCAGGCGGTTTTCATAAACTCGTAGACTAATGAATATGGATTCGTAAAATAAGATTTGTACTGTACATTATGTCATCCGTTAAATGTACAAAGATATTTAAGCTAAACGTAAGAACTCTCCAATGAGATATGTGAAGTTATAAAAAATGTTCTAACTCGATATCAGAAATAAGTTGCATTTTTTGTTGAATAATCATAACCAAACCTAAGGAGACTGAATGCAGTTTTGTACCTGCTTATTGTGTAGCTGCCAATGGCCAACCTTTTATAGATAGCGATTTTGTTAATTTTTATGTTGATAAATATCTTTAAATGATGTATAATTAACGTATAATAAAGCAGTGTATTTTTTTCACCTCTTTCCTAAGTCAGCATGTATCCTCATGGGAATCGAATTGTTTCAAGTATGTCTTACTGTGTGGCATCCTGAATCATATTGGTAGACTGGTTTAGCACTACATAGTTACAAGATTGCTGACCGCTATTCTACATGACACTAACCTCATAAGTAACCCCTGATATTTAGGAAAAACAGAAATGGGTAGTACAAAAAGACTATTACCTATAGAGTGCAGTACAAAAAATCACTAGACTTGGAATACCTATGCCTTAGTAGTAAGTTACAGAAACAAAGTATAGTTTTAATTACTCTTGTTTTTGAAACAATATTAACAGGTCAATCATACAAATATGAGAATAAGTATTTAGCTAAGACTTTCACCAGAATGATGCAAGGACTCTAATTTCATCTTATGAATTGACTGCATTGAAGTGATATTATGTATCTGCGTATTTACTATCACAAAGTATACACGAAAGGAAAACTGTTGTCCAACAAATTTCTATGAAGAAATATTTGTAAGCATTTAAAGCAACAGTCTTGAAACGAAAAGTTGGCGCTGTGACAACTTGTCAAAAAAATGACCAAAAATTGGCTTCGAGTAAAAATAAAGTATATACCCTGAAATTAGTCAGTTAAAGTTAACAATTCCAAACAGATCTCCATTCTACACTTAAATAAAACATTAATTTAAATTACTTGATTTTTATGCAAGAATAATTTTTTTTTTAAAAAAAAAAAAATTTGTACAGTTAAAACCCATTTAACTCATCTATGAAGAAAATTGCAATTATTAAATGTATGTTATTTCTGTTTGGATAGTCAGAAATTGTACCGTCCTTTGATAAAAATCAATACTATGTTGAACCCTGCCACTTTCATTTTATTATTATATTCAAACACAGAATAAGTATAATGTGTTATACTATTTGTTTTCTATTATAGAAAGGATTTTGCACATAAATTTAATTTCTACTGATATGTGTTATTGGTACAGTAAAAATTTCTCATCTCTTTCAAATCTGACTTACTAATTGAACAACTGAAACCCTACCCACATCTCTTGTAAAAAAAAAATAATACAATATTTAATCATCAAACTTCTCATATAAATTTTTTAAAATTCCAGGCAAGTAGATATTTTGGTTTTTTTTTAACATCGTATTTATTCTAATCTAAGCCATACTTTTTCTCCCAATATCAATGCTACATAAATTCGTTGAATGGAAGAAATTGAGCACGATATTGAAGGTTAGAACAATTTCAGGTTCATATATGTATTTAAAAGTTTTAAATGCTAGTAAAATTAATTATTCCATTCTTATTAATTCTCAAATAAAACTTCATAAATATTGGATATTGTGATAAGCCATTTAACACTTTTATTTTTTCACAAAAATGCACCTTAGAAATGAATAAATACAGTAAGTTCTTATATTATAAGTCTCTGTCTTTCATTTTGTATAAGTATATTGATGTAGTTCTAAAAATAAGTTGTTTTAATAAAACTTCTTTAGTTATGTACAATTTATATACAAGTTATAGTACATAAATATTTGATCAGATTAGGTGTCACTGCACAGTTTCTTTGAAGTCGTCCAACAAACGTGTTAGGGCAAGTGCTTCTTTGGATTTTTTGAGAGGATCCTCTTTCCTGTTCTTATAGAGGTAATTATAATCAATGTCCAGCATGCCGCCAACCACTTCCTGAAACCAAAATACTAGAGTTGCAGTTAAAAGGTTTATTAAATTTTTCAAATCAATTACAAATTTTTGTGCTAATTAGTCAATAACAAAACTGTTTTAAAAAAAGTATGTGATGTCTTCTGAAGTAAAAGAAAGGCTTTAGTTTTTCTCTTGAGCCATATGTGGAAAAGACTCTTCCACTTGCATATCTGACAAATACAATAACTAGAAGATTTCATGCTTGAATTTCAAATGTGTTTAGTATAAATTATTTACTTAATATACAGTAAAAAGTGTTCGTCTCATTTGTTGAAAATGATAACATTTAGAAAAGAAATTATGTTAGTAAAAACATATTTAAATATGAACCACTTTTTGTTTCTATTCCTATATGGTTGCTACAAGAAATCCCTTCCTCTTTTGGTTACGACTAGGATATGGCACTTGACCAGCACCAGAATATGGATTCAACACCCACCTCCTCAACCATGCATAAAAGCTCATTGTGCGAACAGTTGAACGCAATGAAGGCATAAGTATCCAGGCTTCAAATAATATGCAACGAGAAGGAGAAAAGTTTCCCCACTCAGATTGGATCATGAACAGAATGAAGCTGATACACTGTATCAGTTGGCATGGAGCAAATATAAGGACATCCAAGGCACACTTCAACAAGTGGTGAGTGACTGTGACTCTCCCCCCCCCCATACCATTCCTGACTGCTCATTACATGAAACTCCTAAAAACACCCCAGTTAGCACTTCACCTCTTTCTCCAACTAGGGGAATGCAACAACAAAATCGAAAGGACGAGGATAATTTTGAATTTACACCACTACAAAAAACCTCTTCTTGGAACTCTAACAACTTTTAACTTAGAAACTGTACCTAAAAAAAAAAAAATTCTCAACCAAAAACTAGTACACCACAAATCACAGGTCGACTGATCAACACCTTTTTCACCGCCACTAATGACTATAGGGCAGTACTGAACAATTACTCACCTTCTTAAAAGCTTGTACTATGTTTGATCCAAAACCAAATGCCCAATTAAAATTGCCATAAAGGGACTCCCCACAAACAATAATACAGACACAATCAAAGCAGATATCAAAGAGTAGGGTTTTCAACTGGAAAAGGTTACATGACTCATCAGTTGTAGTATTAAACAGCGCTACTCCCCGCTTAAATTAACTTATGTTTGAAGCCCGCTTATTTTTGAACTCAAAACTCTTGCTCATACCAGCATCACTGTTGACGGTTATATTGGCAAGAGAGTCATGCTGTGCTTCACTTGCAATAATTTTCACAATGCCGAAAACTGTTTTCTAAATCCAAACTGTTTAAAAAGCGAGGAAGCTCATATCAATAAAGACTGTCCAATAAAACAACACTCAGAAACCAAATTCTGCCTCTATTGCCAGATTTACAGCCATATGGATAATTGGCAGGGATGCCCCTTTTTCCTAAAAACCCCCTAAGGGTACTGCAAAAAGCAACCGCAATAGCTATACTACCTGTACAATAGCTTTGTAACACCAAATTTTTCATATGTGCAAATTACAGCCAACAGTAACAAAACTAAACAACAGATGGCGCCACGTAGACATGGGATTTCCCATCAAACTGCCATAAGAAATGATCCTCCCAGACCAATTTCCCAGACCCTATTCAAAATTTTTTTTTAATACCAAACCTAACCATAACATTAATCTACCAAACAATAATGATATCATAACCCTCCTAAGTGCA
>BMAV01022422.1:514976-549435 GCA_019973955.1 Trichonephila inaurata madagascariensis
ATCAAGTAAACTCCGCTCAAGCGGATCCAAACCAGATGTACAGCCTAATAGAGGCATCTCGTAATCAAAATATAGTTATAAGTTCCAACTGGCCACAGTTTGCATTCATGGAACTTCATTGTGTTGAATGTGGAACTCTCATTAAAAAAATCTATTAAGCATTACTGTCTTACCACCCCTTCAAGCAAAAGAAGCTACAATAGTAGTTCTCACTCCTCCAGATCATGATAAAATCTCGATCGTATCTGTATACGTTCCCCCTTAATCTGATGAGCACACTTTCATTATTAACTTAGAGAATATTCTCCAAACCAGTAGCAACTGCACTGTTTTTGGTGATTTTAATGCCATACACACTGCCTGGAACTCCTGTAGAGGTGTGCACCTTTTTGACTTTAACATTCTTAATCTAAATATTGCTTTTCCGAACTCTCCCACAAGATTAAGAATCAACTTAGCCATTATTCGTAATTTTTACTATCCACTTTTAACTCACTGCATGAACTTTCTTCTGATCACTTCTTCAATCTTAAACTTAATAAAGATTTCTCTATAATCCAAGAGCGATCGATACAAATTGGGCTCTTTTTCTAGATTTCTAAACAGTAATATTTCTCTTCTCAACTATCATCCTAACAGCATCAACTCTCACACTGATATAGTGCAAAAAATTTCTGAGTTTACTGAAATAGCCCTCACCGCTCACAGACATCCCTCCCGACAATAGAAATAAAGTTTAATCTCATAAAGCAGAAAAACCAATTCAGAACATTAAATCCACTTTATAAGACTTTGTACAACAAAGCAATGTCAAAAAAGAACTCCTTAAATATAGTAATGCTAATTGGAACAATAAACTTAAAGCACTGAGCACTCAGGATGGCGCAAAACTTTCTTAAAAGTCGGAAGTATGGTTATTACTGATGAACAAAAAGCTAACATCCTTGCTAACTCTATTCAAACCAACTTTTTATCGAAAATACTAGACCAAATAATAATTACGACAATATCAATAACACTGTTAACACCTTCCTCTCCCTCCCCACACTACTCCTCTTGAAACTACTTACCCCTCAGAAATTATCTTTCATCAAGAAATCTAAGTCTAATAAAATGACTAAAAACTTCCCCCTCAAAGTAATATTAACACTTACCATTCTTATTAACAAAATTTTAAAATATGATCATTTTCTTGCTAAATGGAAAGAAGCAATTTTTATTTTCTTGACAAAACCCCCCAAATTACCTGATAGCTATAGGCCTATTTACTTTCTACCTTAAGTAAAATAACCAAATCCATCATTTTAACCAGACTTAAAAATTTTATTAACCAGAGTATGGATTCCCTAATAAGCCCTCTAATCAGACTCATGAAATCATTTCTGAAGGTTTCCAAAAGTAAAAGAGCACCAATGTAGTGTTTCTGGATATCCAGAAGGCTTTCGACTGTGTGTGGCTAAATGGACTAACTTTCAAACAATTCACTTACAATTTACCCCCTCCTTCACTCCAATATTATATATCTTTCCAGTTCTCATAATATTGACTGTGGGGTCCTGCAGGGTAGCCTTCTGGGACCCCTGTTGTTTTAACCTCTATATTAATGACATTCAAAATTACTCCCTCACTAATATTAATATTTACGCAGACGACACGGCCGTATTAGCTATCTACAAAAAAAAAACACTTCATAACTTTGAATAATGTTGAAAAATCTGCTGCTGTCATTTTCACTAAAAAGCACACAAACCTCCGCCAATCATGTACAATACACCTATACAATGGTCTCATGTTACTAAATATCTCAGAATTATTTTCAATAAGAACCTTACTTAGAAAAAACACATCCTACAGATGAGAGAAAATTCCAGAGAATAATGTTTAAATTATATATATATATATCTTAATTTGCCATATTTCTGAATTAAGTTTAGAAAACAAAGTGCTTCTCTATACAGCCATCATGCTTCCCATCATAAGGATATGCTGCTAAATCTAACATTAATATCTTGAATACTTTACAAAACTCTACTAATTGGATGATTGTCAAAACCACTCTTTATATGAGAAACGATGACATCTGGAAAGCTATCAAAATCAATTTTAAATTTCATATTCAAAAAATTGCTAAGAACTTCTTCGATTTGCTACCTCATACTAATAACATCAATATGCTTAACTTAAATGAATATAATCCTAATATAAATACTAAAAGACAAAATATAATACTTCTCGACTCTAATAATCCTCCTTAATTTTTAATTTATCAGTGCACATCTCTCTCTATGAGACAAGTCCTGCCCTACCTATCTTACACTACTTTCCTAGACCCATGAGCAGCCAATGAGATGCAATTTCCAGACACACTAAGATCCAATCAAAGAGCAATCTCACTCAGCTCTCTCCCAAGCACCCAAATCACATCACCAAAATAAACTTTTTCAAACGATTGACTCAGCCAATCAGGAGCCTCCATCTGCCAGCATGGCAAAGTTAACTTCTTCCACATCTACAGTACCAGATATGGGATGGAGGACCGCTAGCAGCCCATATGCACAGTGTGAAAAGTCAACAAGTTTGCATTTGTAAAATAAACTAGGTAACCTTAAAAATTTTATGAAACTTTTTGCAAATACTTTTAACCAAATGATTAAGTAAACTTTTTAAAAAAACATTACTCTTTTAAAATTAGTTACAAAATGATGATTATTTTCACCAATCAAGTATCATAGCATTTGTACTGAAAATTCACTCAAATAACAGAGTACATGTAATTCTATCAGAGGGCACTGGACCTTTTTGGTGATTACAAACCACTTAGATCAAGATGTCAATCAATGAAAGATGCTGAAAGCTGATAATAACAATTGTTTAAATTACATGGTTACAGAAATATTCAACTAATTGCAATGGATTTCAGCTAAATTTACATATTAAAAACAAACTCACTTTTCCAAAATTTCGAGGAAAATACTTTTCATCTTCAATGACATGAGCATATCCGGCATGAACAGAAGGATCAAAGGTCACACAAAAATAAGGCAAAGTTTTTGGCACCTGGAAGAAAGAAAGAACATGTAAAAATGTGTATGCAAGAAAAAGAAATGTACGATTTTAAACTTCTACAGATATTTTAAAAAATAAAACACACATACCAACAAATACACATTCATTTTCAATTCCTTTTGATTTTTTTGACCTGTTAGCATCCAAGCTATTTTATTTAGTGGTTTAACTTTTATGTTTTATTCTTTCGGATTTGTAGTCAGAAGCAAAAGTCTTTTTACATATTTTTCAGGAACTGAATCAGCACATCACTTTTTGGATTATACTACCACTGGATTATTTCTCAATTATAGGAATTTGGATTTTTATTTATTATGTGCTGTGACAAGTTAGATGTGGCTGCTTTACTAGTAAATAAATTTTTTCATTAGATCCTCTTTGTTTTAATGTAGCAGAGATAACAAGAAACTACACAGTATTAGGATATGCGCTGACTGTGACGATTTATGCAATACATTAGAAGACATTTTAATTAAAGTTAAAGAAACAGTTAGTGATGTAAAAAATATTACTAAATGTTAACTGATTAGTGAAATTCAATGGATTGCACTCAAATGATCTCATAAATCAAATAAGCTGCACCATTGGTTCAAAGACTATGATGCTGGAGTTCCAACACCTCAGTAAACATATTATCCTCACTGCACTTTGTTCCCTTTTGAAAATGAAGAGGAGGAAAAATAAGTGTTCAGCACCTTCTCCCACCTAAAAAGAAAGCTTATTCAGAGTGTTTGTTCCTAAAAAATACACCTTCCCCTCCCATGCCACTTAAGACGAGTCTTTTGGACGGAATGAAGGAAGGAGAATCTTCTGGTGAGAGTAATTCGAAAGACAAACATGCGATATAAAGTTTTAGCTCTCTGGTTGCAGCAGAGAGAGGCAGCTGTCACCCTACTAATGTGGATAACGACAATGATTTCATTGTTGTCTCCCACCCAAAAGTGATGTATTGCTTCCCTGTTACTGATTAAAGCCAAAATACAGTGAGTGAGCATTTAGGATCTACACTTCAGGGTCACTTAGAGAATGAAAAGCTTAAGAGTTTTCGCCAAGACACTCTTTGAACATCATAAGTTCCCAAATTTTCTGTCAGTCAAGAGGATGCAATTATAACATGTTGAAAACACCAGTTCTCGTCCAATCATCGAAGTTAAGCACCATCGGTGACCCCCCGGGTGATGTAGTTGGTTTTTCGCTGGCCACGTACGCCTACATTTGTGGGTTCAATCCCAGCACAAGTTGTCACATTTTCATAATTCAGAAAATCGATAGTGTCCATGTTGTATGCTTATGAAGCATGTTAAAGATTCTGGTACCAACTACCGGTGAATGTAAAAGGTCTGCACAATGGTAAATAACAATCCAGACCCATTGGGAAAAAAACATTTGAGAATGGCTGATAACTATCCAAGAACTACCAACTGACTTTGATCAGAAGGAGCTTATTTCAGAACTCGGTGTCTTGGATTCAAAGCCAACCACATTCCTATTCTTCAGAATAGAAAAACTAATACAAATATGCCATTTTTCTAGGTAATCCTGCACAAAAATCAGGAAATTTTTAAGTTTTTCATGTGAAGAAAACATCTTCAATGCAACAGTGTTAGCCCAATCAGAAGTTTTATCATCCCATCCCACTCTGTATTAGAACACCCAAATGTTTGAAAGGCAATGGAAAACGTCTCATCAGAGATTTAAAAAAAAAAAAAAGAATGGACCCCAGCCTATTTTTTAGGATGCCCCAAAAATCTAACTGATTTCAAATCACAACCCATGAAAAACATCTGGGAGGAGAGAGCCAAAGAGCACACTTAAAATTCTACATTGTGCCAATGCCTTGGCACCAGCCATCACCTATATTTCATGCTTTGAATAATTCCTTCAGTCAGAAAATCTTTGATGATCCTGATTCTGTGAAAACTGCCATCCAAGACTTAATTTTATAGTTGTAGGATTCATCTCCTATCAGAAAGAGATGGCAAGAGGTCATAGATAGCAATGGGAATTATGCACAATCACAGGTAATGTTCCTTTTGCATTTGATATAGCTACCCCAGCATTATTATTGACATCACAGTGGGAGAAATTAGCTGCAAAGCCGATTTACCATTAATAAACTTAGCAATGTACCCAATCCAGTAATTTTGAGTTTTTAACAAAGAACATTTTTAAACCCATACTTCAAATACTTACACCATCAAATCAAAACATTACGAACACCTCCATATTTTTCAATGAACTCATCTAGATGATGTGTAAGTCCATGTGATTAAGAGATAATAGTATTTAACTACTGCTGTAATGGCCTGAAGACTTGGAACAAGTATCACAGAAACAGCATGACCAATAGGTTGTTTGTGTTTTGCTGTTTTTAGTGTTTATGCAAAGTGGATAAGTAACAGTGAAACCAGTTGGACATCCACAAAATATCAAAGAAAAAGAACATCAAAAATTGTCCTGCTGGGTAAGCAAAATAGCTGATCAATAGCATCTCAGTGACAGCTCAATACTGTGCAGGTTCAAGTGCAAATGTTTTGGAATGTATAGTTAGGCATACACTGTTCGATATGGGCTGTGCAGCAAACATCCCACTCGTGGGTCTCTGTTGACCAAGGGCACTGCCAACTATAACTAGAATGGGCTCAGAAATATTGAGACATGACCATAAATAATAATAAGAATTTTCTGGTTGGATAAATCACGATTTCTCACTCCTCATGCTGATTGTTATGACAGAGTCTACCATCTTCCACAATTGAACAGTTGCTTTCTCCTTGTGTACAGAATGGTGAAGGCAATATAATGCTTTGGAGAACATTCTCATGGGTGGCTCTGGGACCCTTAGTCTAGGTAGATGGAGCCGTGAAAGTTGTAGACTATCTGAGCATAATTGCTGATTTGTTGTACCCTTATAGGGTGACTGTTTGTACTGCTGGAAGATTCCATTTCCAGTAAGGAAGTGTCCTCTCTCTAAAAGCCAGAATTGTGTTAGAAGGGTTCAAGGAGCATAAGGATGAATTCCAATTAATATCCTAACCACCTAACTTAGAGATTCTTAATCTGATAGAGCACACTGAAGATTTATAGAAAGTTAGCTCAGAGATCAAAAACTACCGTGACAGAATATCTTGACCTTGACTTTACATGATCACTGTTTAGACAAAACATGTTATTGAATAGGTTTTCTTAATGTTTTGGCCTGAATCCAAAGAAATTCTACATTATAACATGCCACGCATAGATAATTTGGAACAAGCCATTCAAAATTTTAACAACATAGTTTTGCTATTTCCTCCTCTGCCTTCCTATTAATATCAGAGAGCTTATTAAAACTAAAAATAGATTTTGTAAATCTTGGCAAAACACTAGGTATCCCCCATATAAAAAAGTAAATGCTCTCATTTGGCAGATTAGTATAGAAATCACTGAACATGAAAAACTTATAATATAAAGAGTTATTAGAATCTTTAAATACTAAAAATTTACAAAAGAAATATACAGTCATCCCATCCCTTGATAGTCCAAGTAAAATGGCTTATTCTGGTTTCGACAAAGCGGAGGCCTTCAAAGAGATACTTTTCAAGAAAAGGCTGAACTCTACAGTTATAAGATTTAATGGGTCACTTTCTAACAACTTCAAAACAATCACATCTCCCCTCACTTCACCACAGAAGTACAGAGCACTAATAGAAAATACACTGGCCCAGATTGAATTCTCAATATTGCTCTTAAATATTTGCCTTTTAATGCTATCACACATTTAACTAAAATATACAGCTCATAATTTAGGTCATTTTAAGTTACAATAAATAATTAAAAGTTCAAAATTTTGAACCCTCAATATAAAGGAGAAAAATAATAAACTCTTGAGTTACTTACAGATCTTCGAAGACCTTTTTTGGTTAAGTCAACTAGCTTTATGTTGTGAGTCCATTCTTCTTCCGATTCTAGAATAGCTTTCTGAAATACAAATACAAACACTTGAGCATAATACATAGACAAACACTTTCATTTCCTACTTGTTAAATTAGCAATATGAAAAAACAAGAAAATAAATAATTAAAGTTTAAACACTAACATTTGACAAAATTCCTGGATTAAGCTATTAAGCTTTTGAATCAATATTCTATTTTTGAAAATAGAATATTGAATACAAATTGTGAATACAAAAGCTGATTGTTCACAATTTGCCAATAACACATAATTTTAAGAGAATAAGTATTTATATAAATAAGGATTTTTACTCTCATCTTGACCTGTAAAATGAAAAGCAAGATTCAAACTAAAATTTAAGAAAATGTTTCTGTTCCTATAATGATGTGTTTCTCCTACAATGTTCTTAAATGTTAAATTTTTAATAAATACATTAAAAAATCAATTACATCAAACACAAATTTGAGGTATAAGATAAGCTGTTACACAGTGTAACACTTTACAATTTTGGAGAATTTTTTTTAAATCTGAAAGACGTGTAACAAGCAAAAACACAGTGCGATTTCTGCTTTTCTCTGATTGCTTCTAATTTCACATATAGCTCCTACTCTAATATTTAATTTCTTTAACATGGCTTGAGTATAGCTAATGAGATAAAAACTTTGAATAAATCCCCCTGACAGCCAAATATAATCAGAAATTTTAATATGATCTAAATCAATTAATATCCTTACATTATGTATGCCTTACAAGCTCAAACAAAAATTATTAACAATTAATCACATTTTTTTTAAAAATTACATCAAGGAATGGGTTGTATAGGCTACTTCCCTACAAACAGTCCAATATTTACCAGCCTTTGTAGTAAAGTTATCAGATAAAAAGTTAATATACACAAACTGTCAGGTAAACAAAATTCATAGCCTCTCCTTAAAGACAGAGGGCAGTCAGGAGTGTCTTTCACACCAATTCAGTGTAGGTGTTGCTGAAGAAAGTCATGACCAGTTAAAATCAGTTAAATCTTGTTTAAAAGGAACCTATTTTACCTCAGTTGAAGAAGTTCAGGCCAAATCAAAGAATCTCCTGAAGGGTCTTCCATAAACCTCATTACACAACTGTTACCAGCAATGGCAGCACCGAATGCAGAAGTGTGTGAATGCTAAGGGAAACTACTTTGAAGGTGATACTGTCACAGAGAACTGATTCTGTAATTACAATGATTTATTGGACCAGTCTCGTTTTTTCCATTTGATACAAGTCATTGTCAACAGAACAATCAACAAAAACAAATTGTTCAATAATATGAGGAACAAAAGATGAGTAATAGAAATTTGCTACAGAGGGGGAAAAAATGCTTTGTTTTATGAAAACCCAACAAATTAAAAGCTAAAGAAATAATGATACACACAAAGTATAAAACAAACTTCATAAATTTTCTTTAAATTAACTGGTGACAAATTCTACGATTTTTATCTTGTGAGTAGAAAGAGAGAGAGGAGGTAAAGGGAAGATCATCAGCAAATGATGAAAATTTTGTAAAAATGCATAAAAGCATAATGTTTATGTGCAAGATACAATGTTTTTTTTTTTTTTAAATCATTGTATGAATACTTTTGGAATGAATCTGTCATGAACAAACAGAACAAGATGTATAAAATTTAACAGTTTATAAAAAAGGTACAGTATGTACAAATCAAGTCTAATATAGTTATATCTTATTCATTTCAAATTTGAAGTAAACCACTTTCATGCATGGAAAGGAATTAACATTTTGTGATGCTGTCATTTAAACAATATTAGTTTTAATCACTGTGATGTAAAAAGCAAAGACAAAGTAATTACTTTGAAATATAGTGGTGCCATCTCTCCTTCTTCCAATGGCACAGGGATGCATTCAAGTACTGCATGTGGACAACGTTGAAAACTCATACTGGTCTCCAAACAGATGAGACTCTTCTCTTGCTTCTTGAAGAAATGCCTGAGTAAATTCTTTAACTCCTATTATAACATCAAAAATAAACATTATTAAGACCAAAACTTTTGATTGTTCTTCCGTTATTTTTAAAATCTCAGATTCACATAAAACAATTTAAACATAGGCATAAAACAGAGAAAATACTTTCAAAAATTAATATAATTTATTTTGTTAGAAAAATAAGTTTAATGATTCTATACAGCATTCCAGATGAAATCAATATCTGAGAGAGTTGCTCTTCTTACTTAAGCAACTAGTTACATAGAAGATTACTAACAGGGAAGTTTAAAGCCTTTTTTAAATGAAAGATAGTTTATTATCTAATGTTTTGGAATCAATACAAATACAAATACCAAAGGATAAAAAGAAAATATTTTATTCTTTAACATTCATGTCTCAGTTTACACTTGCATTATAAATTATGCATTTTAAAATATTTCCTTTTTGCCGAAAATTGAATTTCTTTCAGCTAAACACATCAGTTTCATCCACAAAGAGAATATGTTCAAAATTAAAGTTAGGATTCTACCAGTTTGGAACAATAAATCACATAACTTCTTAATTAAAAGCAATAAATTTATACTTTACAAGCCTGAATTATTAAAAGGAAAAGAATAACTCACTTCAACTTCATTCCATTCATCTTCATCTAGAGCCAGAAATGACGGAATATGTCTTTTGGGAACAATCAAGCAATGGTGCTCAGTCAAGGTCTGGTAATTGGGAATACATAAATACACCTGAAAAGAACAAAATTATTAGACAATAAACTAAGAACAAAACAGCACTCGAGTACAGAATCTTTTTTTTTTCATGAATTCAATACAAAGTTTCAAAATATATAAAAATCTCATTCTTTAAAACAAAACTATTATTAGTTGACAAATTAGAAAGAATAATTATTTTCAAAAATGGTAAAATCATTAAGAATATAACAATTACTCTCAAACAGTTAGCAAGATCATTATGTGTCCAGATAAAATGCATCTTAAAATCTGAGAAGAAATAATAAATAATTTTAAACAGAAAACAACCATTACTTTTCAGTTTTGTGTGTGTGTGTTTTTTTTTTTTTTTTTCTTAAACAGAAACACAGCAGCTTTTTTCAAGTAAAAAAAAATTAATACAGATTTTATAGTTAACATATATTTCTTACTTCAGGAGAGAGAGCATTACTACATTTATATTAAAACACAAATACCAGAGATGAAATAGTTCTTTAATGATGTCATGCATTCTTTAAAAATATTTGGAAGCTCAAACAAAAGTTTTAACTTTGTAAGCAAAATAAATAAATAAAGGCAATTATAAAATAAAAATGCCCTGTCATACCTGTTCAGATATTGAAACAATCAAATGCCGTTTCATGTTGGGTTGATCCAAGCAATATTCACATTTTTCAAGAGCCAAATTCATTTTTTGATGTTCTAAAAAACAAATTTTTACAATTTAAAAAGTACATGACAATGTAACTGAAAATCAAGAGTTTAAGCATTAAATGTCTCAAATCATTGAGCAAGAAATCATATATAGAAAAAAAGAAGAAATAATCAATCTTGCACCAAACCAAGTGAAAATACATAATTTTTGCGAAAATGTTAATTTAGATAGTTGCTTGTAATGATGTAATCAAAGCCAATTTAAATTTAATTGCTACAAACATTTCATTTGAAATTTTAATTTTTGTTATTAATAGTTAATATAATATGCCACCCCAAAACTGTATTGATGTTTTTGATTCATTTACTTTTACTTGCTAAAGTTCAGCAAAATATATCATGCATATTTTGACAAATTTAAGAAACCAAGAAAGAACAGACCTCAAGTTAGTGAGTGTTTTATTAATATCACACTGCAAAGCAGCACAAGGACTGTTTATGACACTCCTCTTAATTTTGAACCTTGGTCAAGTGACGAAGACAACACCTGGTCTGGCACCTCCTCTCCAAGCAATCACACCATGACAATGGAAGAGCTTTGAGCCTTGACAGATTTAACATGCATTAGCCCCTCTACATAGTGGCCCTAGGGCTCAAACTCATGATATGCTGGACACGAGCTTGTGACCATAAGCATTAGGATAACATGACAACAAAAAAAATTCTCAAACTCTTACTTACATTCAGCATTTAAAGAAATGGATTCAAAGTGAGATAAATTATCTCCTGTTTGTTATTTTAGTGATAAGGTATAAAGCAATGAGTAGTCCTTACTAGTAGTCCAGGATTTCATATTACAACCAAAGAAAAAAAAAGAACTAAAGAATTCTTTCAGATATTTGATTTATACCTAATGGTTTTCTTTTACCTTCATGATTAAACTAAACATCATACTCTGACCTTCAGTAAAAAGCTATGGTTAGAAGTGTCAAAATATAAATAATAAAACACAAAAATTTACTAAAAGAGAAATTTTGTCAAGGATTTAAACCTTATAAAGGAAGCTGTTTAACTTTCAGCATAGATTTAAAAAATAATTACTTGCACCCGAAAAACCATTCTCAAAGAGAAACACAGAAAATAGAGTTAGGTAAGTATAATGTTCTGAATATCATGAAAATTTCTCAATGAATTACTCACGTCGAATAGCCTTCCCAATGTCTTTTTCCTCCTGATAACCATGTGCCATTTTCTGCGAGGCTTTCTTGGAAATGCCACTAGTCTCATTGTCATTCTCATGAGTTCTGTCATCACACTAAATATAAAAATAATAATTTAACACTAACGCATCCTGATAGAAATATATAATCTCACTTAACAAAGAGAAATCTTTACTTAAATATTTCACAAATCTTCAAAAATTTAAGTATAACACTTCTCAATAAGTGAAAATCAAATATACTTAACTGAAATAATATACTCAACTGATATGAAGAACTCTATACACAGATGAAGTAATATACTCAACTAAATATAACTCAATTCTATCCAATATTTAAAAGGAAACAGTTTCCTTTGATGAAACAAATTGGGGAAATTTTTAAAATTTTTTTCAAACTTTAAAGATTTTTAAGTAAACTAACATTTATAACACATTCTTTTATTGTGTGTTTTTAACAGAAAAGAATTATCAATAAGGCTCATTTAATTGCTTTTTGAAAGAAAATAAAATTTAAAGATTTTACATTTTATTAGGAGATCAGGTAATTAAGTTACTTTTTAAAAAAAAATTAGTATGCTGATTTAGGGTAAGACCTCAAACTAACAAGGCATAATCTCTCATGTACTCTAAAATCACATCAATTTCATATACATTAACTTTTTACACAGAATGAAGTAAAAAGTGGCCTGTCATGATTGTTACCCAACATATAGCTACTCTCTCCAGTTTAAAAATACTTTTTGTTTAAAAAATCTTATTTTTTTTATGTGTAACATCTTTTCTCTCGATTGCTGGATATTTGTCGGAGTGATTTTGTGAAAAGGGACGGATGTGGGTAACAGGAAGTGACATAAGCGCGCTATTTGATTTCACCAATGAGAGCTCATGGTGTTGTCTCTTCGCTACCCTCGCATTATTTTAACCAACCTAAAAAGCTTACTTCACTTCTTTCCATGAGCCCTCATTGCCTAGTGGTTAGAGAAGCTGACTTGAAATGAATTGTCCTGGGTTCTATTCCCGGGAGCTAACTGCTTTCAAATTTATTTTAATTTCCTTTGAAAATTATTTATCTTGATCAAACTTAAATTTCCACGTTCTTTCCTGTTTTTTCTTTTTGTACTTTATTTTTTATAAGCTCATTCAAAACATTGATTTAGCTGATACAAACAAGCTGCAATATTAACCCTCCAAGCGGTCTGCACGTAAAATTCCACCATTCTAGAGATGCTTTTTCTGCCTTCAAGCAAGATTCCCAAAAGCAGCCGAGCCGCATTCTTAAAAATACGGCTCAACTGCTTTTGAGAACCCCACCTGAAAGCAAAAAAAATGTGCGGTGCATTTTTGAAGCATCTCCAGAATGGCAAGACTTTTAAGTGCAGACCTCTTAGAGGGTTAAGTAAAATTCCACAAAAAATCAAAATGGAAAGCTTAAAATTTAAGTTGAAAGATAGTTGAAGCATTATGAGCTTCTCCACCTACTAACAAAAGTATTTTAACTGATGATGAAGACAACAGTGTTGTAAATTCCACTTGCAAAAAGATCAAAGCGTTATAATCCACCTGCTATACATGTCACAGCTTTTATCCTGGCCATTCCAGGATAAAAGGCTTGACATGTATAGCTATTTTCGATGTGTTGATGGCATTTCAAGGCCTCGCAAGTGCAGATATGATAATTATGAAAGCAGTTCGAAAACATGCTGTGAAAAATGCAATGGTTATTTATACTTGCCAAAAACAAAAGATTTTTACAGTAGATAAATAATTGATAAAAAGTTAATTATACATCAATAACTTTTTTATTTGTAACAAGTTTAGTTGAATTAAGATTGTTTCTTCTATCAACTAAGAGCTAAAAATGTATAACTCGTAAAATTACATAGGTGACCTGTTTCACAGATAACACCCAACCCGCACGATCATGCGGGTACCGTCTATGTTCCGGAAGGGGGTAAATTTTTTTAGTATTTTTCCCAGTGTCATTGGGATCCATATAGTATTAATAACCAGAAGAATTTAATGTTTAAAGATAAAAATAATTCGGGTCTTAAAGGGATATACCGAAGGTGGTTCTGCTCTTTAAAAAAGCACTATCACTCGCTTCCCATGACTTTCAGTGGTGATTTTAACTTTAACATCAGTTTGCCAAAAACTGAGCTGCCCATAGCTTTTTGAAATGAACTCAAGCATGAAATGAGCACAAATCAAAATGTTTCGACTACTAACAGTGGTACTGTTATTGATGCTGTTTTTCAACGGTTTTTAAATCACAAGTATATGTCATATTTTAGTTATAATAAGTCTATTATCTCCGCTCTTCCTTAAATTGAACAAGAATAATTATTTTTGATAAAAAATTGCATTACTCCTTGTGTTAATTAAATAAAATTTTCAGTAAAGACATAGTTATTCAATAAAAAATTATTTCCAATCATACTCGATCCATTTTTTTCAGGATATTAGTTACTATTGCGGATTTACCACAAGAACATGTCAGATGTTACACATCATGTGCGACTACTGTAAGGCTCGTTTAATTAATTTTTTTTCACGCATTGAACAATTTAGTTTTTTGCCAGACCACTGACTTTCTTTACATTTATCTATTAGATTTAACTTATTCATTTTGTAATCCATTATTCCCATAATTTTTATAAACAAAATTCAGTGGTGCAACAACCCATGAGGGTCAAGGCCAACTGTGCCAATTTCACTTTTCATGACCTTTGGCATTGAGGTACATTAGCAATGTTCTGGTCAGGTGGTCAGTCTAACCTGAAACCCCAAGTGTTTAGTTCTCAAGCAAGCTTGATACTCATTTATCAACCCACTGAAGAGATGAAAGGCTGAGTTGACCTTGGCCATCCCAGGGTTTGAACCCCGAACCTGTGACGTAGAAGTGCAATACATTACCACTTAGCCACTGGGCTTCATGTAATCTTTATATTCCGTTTCAATATGAACTTGGTTGGATTATGTAAATCACAAAAATATATTGAACACAATTTTATGTTACATTTGCTGGAAATAATACATCTATGAAGGATTTTTAAATAACTGAACAATTATATAAATGCACAAATGGCAACATAAAAATTTTTATAAACAAAGTCAAGTTACCTGTTACTTTAAAACTGAATGGTAATGCTAGAAGAGTGAACATGATAAAAATGGAATGCTTTAAGAAAGAAATTAAAAAATAGCTATATTTCTTAGACTAAGGAACCAGAAAAATTAATGCTGCATGCATGAAACCAACTATAATTAATGGTTATAAACTTTTATTCCATCTCACTCCTGTCAAAATGATGGATTAAAGTTTCACTTTTTATTTCTGGTGCCTGTGATGTTTCTAAGACAGATTGGTTAAAAATAATGTACCAAAAATACATTTCTTATACCTGAAGAAAATTTTATTTCCTATTTTACATATGGAATGGCAGTACCATACTATTTATAATGCCATTGGTGATATAAATAATCCATTTATTTTGGTACTATTCCTTTTTTATACAATTTTTTTTAATAAAAAAATAAGCCTTTGTTACCACTTTCTTGAAAAAAATGTTATAGTTAAGTGGTTAAACAAAATTTTACATGAAATGAATAAATTAATACAATAAATAAATTTAAAATTATACAATTTTATGCATAGAGAACAATTTTTATGTTAAATCTTTCAAAAAATCAACTAATTAAAAAAATTAACCAATGCTAATTGAAAAAAACTGCAAACAAGGTTGAAAGCCTGGGTAGAAAGTTAACATACCAAACATGAAACATTTAGTAGGGAAAATAAAATTATATGAATATTTTCGAAAAATGATATTTCAAATTATGTAAGTTTTTTAATAAGGTTGCACTGCTCCCCCCCCTTTTTCTTTGATGGATCTAAGTAAAGATCCATCTGGATCATTAAGGATCTCTATCAAAATGTGCTCAGTTTAAAAAAGATAATAGACCTGAACATTTGAATTTCACCTTCTTAATAAAAAAAAAATACACAAAAGAGTTATAGATGATTCAGAATTTTTGTGAGAGTATTAGCTTGATAAATAAATCAAATTTAATTTTTCACTAGAAAATAATCACATTTAAATTCTTAATGGCCTTGCTTATGTTATACTGAGAATTTCAGAATCTTACGAAACATCCCATTACTATAACATAAAATTTAATTTACTGTTCATGCTAATATTTGTTTTAAAAAAATATTTTAGACTTTTCAAAATTGCCTTTTTTTTTTTAAATTATTGAACTTGGGAGTTCCTCCACATTTTTTGAAATTTCAAATTCAGTACACAAAAATTGGCACAAATTACAATAATATTTGTCAAAACACAATTAGAAATAGACTATTTTAAATATATATATACTCATTTTTGTTTCATTTTGAACCAAAAGCTAAAAAAATTCATTTCAAATTGTATCTTTTTCAAAAATTTTGTAGTCAATCAATTGTTTTATCTCTTAGGAAGAATCTAAAGGAACAATCTTACTACATTATAATACAAAGACTCTATACTATTAACACTTAAACACAAATAAACTTTTTAAAATTATCATTCAATTGAAATTTATATTATACCTCTGCAGCTACATCCAGAAACATTTCAATATTGTCATCTGCCGTCGTGAGTTTTTCTCGCTCAAACTAAAATGAAAATTAATAAATAACGTTACATTTTATTTTTCAAAAAACATATAAGAGTAGAAATAACTACTAAATTATTTTTACAAGGGACAAAGTCTTATATACACATACAATTTACAATATGCCCTATTCTGTTCACTTTTTAAGAATATATAAAAAACAGAATTGTATTTAACAGCAAATGTGTTGTTAGAGTGATAATAAATGTTCTGAATTTAAAAGAAGTTTTCAAATTATTTTTTGCAATCTTTTAAATTTTATGAACTTATTCTGAAAATTAAGTTATCATGTTTACTTTCAAATTTAATTCTTTAAAATATTCAACCTTCTTCCTCCCAAAAGAATCACACACAAATGCACACTTCTAAAAAATTAAACATTTTTAACCTTTCTTATTTAAAAATTATAGCCAATTCAAATCTTTTAAAATTTTCAGAAAGTTTAAAACATGCAAATTTTGAAAACTAATGTTTTAACAGATTAAAAAAAGTATCAAAATTAATTATAATAAAATCAAACAGCACTTTTGTTTGATTAAGACATAAATGCTTATTAAACAAAAGAGGGATTTCCAAAAAAAGTGTTCATTAGAAATTATGTTTTTATTTATAACTCCTTAGTATTTTAAGACAAAAACAAGATTAAAAGTAGCACAATTAATAAAATAGTATTAACCATAAAATATACAAAATAAACATTACATTTTCAAACATTTTCACATTTTACAGTCAATCACAAATTGCATAACTATCTAAGCATATTTATTCTAAGAAAAATGACTTACCATCTGTTTCAATGAATATCGGCTAGTGTCATCAAAATATTTATTTGACCGCTATACCATTAAGAAAAGAAAGAAAAATCATTATATTTTCTTTACATTTTTGTAGAAAATTAAAATTTCAAATAGAAGTTACAAATCTTTAACATGTCAAAATAGAATCTAATATAGAATCCACAAAATACTAGTAATGAACTAAAAACACAATAATACAAAAACATTTTTCCCTCCCATCAAAACATAAAAAAAAAACTATCTTTTATAAAAAAAAATCAAAGATAAAACTTTTTATTCAAATAAAAAAATTATCATCCATAAATTAAATACGGTATTTACTCGAACCTAAGCTACCATCAATTCTAAGCCGCACTCCCAAAATTTTCTACACATTTTTGAGAAATAAAATAAAAAATTGTCTAAAAAATTCATCAATATCCAATACTTATGGAATTGTTAAAAAAAAATTTAACAATAAATTATAAGAAGTTAATAATTTATTTTACTAGTATTAAAAGCTTTCAATATTCATACATGAACCTATAATTACTCCAACCATCAGTATCATATTTTGAAAATGATTCATCATCCTCGATGTCACAGCTGACTTTGGTATTGGTACCAGCGTCGACATTTTCCCATACAGTGTTGTCTTCCATGCCATCCAATGCATTTGTTATGCAACATTTTTTGAATGAATGTATTATAGAAGTTTATAAAAAATATTATTAAAGAGTGTAAGCAATTAAAAGAAAAAGTTATATTGTTTTGTTTATGCCATCAATGCATATTTGTTTCATGAGTGTCAAATTTTTAGTGGCCGCTGCTTTATTTCTCTTATATTCTGCAAATAAAAATTGCCTCCCTTTTCATACTTGCATCATAGTGAACTTGTCTTGATGCTATTACCAATATATTTGATGTTTAGGTGATTAGAAGAAAGTGTATACAAAAAAATTTACTAAATAAAAGCAAACATTTAAGATAGACTGAATACTGGAGATAAATTGTGGAATAGGATAAGTCATTGATGCAAGTGACTAGAATGGACAGCTACATTTTTCCTTTTGAAAGGGGCAGAAACTCAATTTTCCCATCCAACAAATGTTTTATTTTCGATTCTAAACCACACCCAATTATCAATAGCATTGAAACTGGAAAAAGAGTGTAGGTTAGATTCAAGTAAATACGGTACATTACTACACATCAATTATTTTACAGGGTAACTATATACATTTCACTTCTATAATAATAAGATTAAAACAGTTTTTATATGAGCTCCACAGATTTTTATTTTTAACTTACAAAACATTAAATGCAATATTTAGATAATTATAAATAAGGTAATAAGGAATACCTTGTGTTTAGAATGTCTTTCAAACCCAGCCTCTTCTCTAGATGATTGAATAGGTCTTTGCTGGCCACTGCTGTCCATTTTGGTTAGTAAAACTTTTTCTCTCTCTCGTACATTGGTTGAATTTTTACTTCCCTCTGCCTTGAATTTTTCTCGTGCTTCATTTAACTTTTCTTTCAAAAGCTCTGCTTCAGCAATATCGCCAGAAAGCATAGCTTTGAAATGTTTGGCAGCCAATCGATTGAGATCATTTTCACTCTGTATAATTTCAGGGGTATTCCTTTCTTTTTCACTAGAATCTCTGGTTTTCCCACCATGTGGTTGCTCATGAGAAGGATTGTCTAAGTTAAATAAACAAAAATGGCTAAAGTAATTTGCTTGAATAATAATTAGAATATTTATTCATATTTTTTTATATTCAATTACTGCAGCCAATAAACAGAATAACATTGAGTTTAATAAAAAGCATAAGTATAGAAATATTGAAAATATATAAATAATCCTACTACAGTCAAAGGAGGTTTCACCTACAAATGGTACTGAGATTCAATGCTTAATTGTAAACCACTGATGTAAAGAGTTGTTTAATTTTTGCCTGTGATTTATCCACATTTGATTTGAAAGAAAATAAGATACTTTCTCTATGATATTTTCCTTTTTTTTTTCAGCAAAAGTGTGTGAACGAGTGAAATGATGTTGGATTTTTTTTAAAATACTTTTTGTCTCATGTGAAAGAGAAGGTCCAAAACCAACCATATCCATACAGAAAAACATCTTTAAAACATTTTTTACGCTATCATGTATTGAAATTCAGAAACATTATTTTAATACCTAGTTTTCACTTTAAGAGTTAAAAATCTAGCTACCATTAAGGTATACAAGATGAAATATGGAACGTGTTACACATGAGAAATCAATAGATTCAAACAAAAATGACTCTCCCCAAAAAAGCTATGTCATTTGCAAGTGAAGTTAAAATATATAATTATGGGGATATTTATCATTCTGGAAAAGCACAGTGCAAAATTGCAAGTCACATTGATAATCTCATAAATGTGAGGATTTTTGGTTTTTTTCTATGATAATGTACTCTCCACTCCCACACTGCTAAATCAGACTGTTTTTACTCTGTCCTCCCTGATCTTCACTATGTGGAGGAAAGGCAAATCATTCATTAAAAATTTCATAACTAAGCAAAAATAAAAATAATCTCTAAGAAAAATTTTTTTCCTTCACCATGTTCACACATGATCTATATTCAGTTTTTCCCCAGATATAAGACTTCTCATAAACTATAAACAGGGTAGATTGGACACCTTCTGCATACATGGGCTAAATGAAAATTAACCCAATAAGCCTCATCCCAATAAAATTTGACAATTGTCAGTAGTGCTCGATTGTCAAAATAATGGTCCAGGTAATACCAAACTCTCGATTTCTCTTTTTTACCATTTCTATCAATTATTTTTAAGAGAACATTTATGCGCTAGTTTTGAGTACCTTTTCTTCCCCTCAGATTTTCACTTTAAGCTGTAAAAACCAACTTCCATCATGTGATTTTTTTTTTAATTCACAGCATTTTGCTGAGTTAATATAGCAGTTTAATTAGCATCCATCAAATAAAAAAAAATGCCATCCTTTTATTTTTTATGGCTTGTGTTGCCACTGTTTAAAATCTGGCTCTAACTTTTATAAAAAAAATTAAAAAAAACTATAAGTGAATAGATTTAAAATTAATATAGTATATTACTAAAATGGAATTTACCTCCACATCTTTTCTTTTTCAGTCATATATATTATATAATAATGTAACAAATTATATTAAGATATTAAATTAATATAACTAACAAAATACAAATATTTATTTTTATTGTATATTTGCTACTTTTTCCATTTGAATAAAATACAATAAATTGCAAAACATTTAAAAAACTTATAATCAGAATGACTAAATATTTTAATTTTTTTTAGAGTGTCCTAACAGTGAAAATAAAGAATAAATAAGTAACCAATCTTATTGTTCCTTTATACGGATAAATTTTAATTTCTGTGCAGATTTGGTAACTCTATGAACAAGAGTTAACTTTTTATTACCTTACTTAATTTACCATCAGCCTAAATTTAGTGGCATTTAGGCTAAACCTTTTAAACAAACCTTTTTTCTCATTATATTTCTACTAAGATTAGGCCAAGCAATTTTTTATCTCATAATAATGTGTGTATTAAACCACTGTATTATTTAATCATTGTTATTATTCTTTGCCATCATTATCTACAAAGCATAATAAAAAAAAAACTTCCATTAAAAAAAATCAGTTTCTATAGAACATCATGCACATTTTATAAGTTCTTTTTTTTCCTTAACCATCCAAGCGGTCTGCACGTAAAATCCTGCCACTCTAGAGATGCTTCGAAATGCACCACAAGTATTTTTTTGCCTTCAAGTAAGATTCTCAAAAGGCAAATTAAAAATATGGCTCAACCGCTTTTGAGAATCTTACTTGAAGGCAAAAAAAGCATCTCTAGAATGGCAGGATTTTATGTGCAAACCGCTTGGAGGGTTAATTATTCAAGAAATGTCTAAAAGAATAATAAAAAGTAGAAATAAAAATTATTTTGATTTGTTTACCTGTTTTTTCTGATTGCACATTTTGATAACCTTCATGAGAAGGTTTCACTTTTTTCCATGCAGGTACACGTGATTTACTGTTCAACGAGGAACTAGTTCTCTCCCATGCCATACAGTCCTTCTCGGGTGTAACAGTTCTAGAATGACGAGAAGAGTCCTTATCTTCTTCGGAAGTAAACTTTACCTTGGTGTAATTGCTAGATTTTTGGCGAGAGCTACTCACAAATAAATTCTTTTTTCTATTTCGATCATAGTCTTTAGGCTTTTGGTAACAAAAAGAATGTTCTGGACTTGGAGATCGAGAACAGTTGAATGGTTTCTTGAAAGAAGTGGAAGATGCTGTTCTGTTCCGTTCATCTCTGTGTCTGCTATGACTGGGCTTGTATCTGTCCCGGGCAAGATTTTCCATGCGTTCCTCTGCTTCCTTTAGCATTGACTTCAGTTTGCTCAGAGACTGACAATAAAACAGAGAAGATATTAAACAAATAAAATTCATATTTGTAATTTAAAAATTTGACATCTACAATTTAAAATGTATTATGAATTGCAAGTAGAACTTCACAAAATTCTACCTTCATTTCAAACCTTTCTCTTTTTAGTTTCCAAGAGGTAACTTTTGCCTCTCAAAATTCTAGCTTTTATAAAATGCACATTGAACAAAAAAAATGAAACATTCCAATAATTATTTGCTCTAATGTAAATAATGCACAATTCTACAAAACCGGTAAAAGAGCTACACGAAAATTTTAAAACATAGCTTTTTTTAAAACCGATAAAGGTTCCAGGAGACGAGAACTATGACATTTCCATAAGGCTACAAATCAAAGGTGTATTTAAAAAATAAACTAACTCCATTAATATTCTGCTTTAAATAATTATTTATGTTTACTAGTTACAAACAAACAAAACAAGATACAGAGAAAAGTCTTTTATTTGTGAACAACAAATATGGTGCCATTTTACATTAAATGGTTTTAAAAATTATGTCTGCTACATGGCATCCTCCAATGGTGACACATTAACCAAGTCTTTGCTGAAAGTTGTCCATAGTTCTTCATGTCATTTCTGGTGAAATGGCAGCCACTGTCTGGGTGATTGCCTTCTATAGTGCTTGCAGGGTTGTACACTTGCACCTTTAAGTGTCCCTAAAGAAAAATATCACAAGGTCATAAATCAGGTGACTTCCCTTGGGGGGCCACGCGATATCTCATTGCAAAGAGAAGACATCCAGGAAACAACTCTCTCAGAATGCCCAGCGAACGCTGTGAAGTGTGATTGTGACGCCATCTTGTTGGAACCAGATTTCTGCTTCTTCATGGTCCCCAAGAAACTGGTTTCACTTTGGTCGGAGGAAGGTCTAGATCATGTGACAGCAGCGATCTGAATTAACTGTTACTGTTAGTTTATCTTCGTTGAAAAAATAAGGACCCCACATACCAAATTCAGCAACTGCGTACCAAACTGTCACACTAGAACTGTGAAATGGTCGTTGGTGAAGCAGCTGAGGGTTCTGCTGCCCAGTAGTGAAAATTTTGTTTATTCACAGTGCCTGGCAAGTGGAAGGGGGCCTTATTAGACAAAATCAAAACAGTGCCAGGGGGAATGTTCTGAAAAACTTTCGGGAAAGACTTCATCAATATATCACCACCATTGGAGGACTCCATTTAGAAGACATAATTTTTAAAATCAACTAATGTAAAATGGCATCGTATTTGTTGTTCACTAATAAAAGACTTCTATCAGTATCTTGTTTTGTTTGCTTGTAACTGCCTTTTGAAACAGGGGAGGTTAATATGCCGGACCCTGCATATACCCCAGTATTTTATGAGTATATGCAGGCTTACTTAAGCTTGTACAAATCACAACATAAAATTTCAATCTTGTGCTTTCTTTTTAGTGTTCTCATATTCATAAAATGAAATTTTAGAACCAAATCTAATTCTAAATAAGCTAAAAAGTCAACATTAGTTAAAATATTCAATGAACACTCACCCCCCACCTCTCCACTGCCACTTCTTCCATGGAGCGTCCTTCTCTTTGTGCCTGCTCCTGGATACGAAGGTATGCTTTTTTGAGGTAGGCATAACCACCATCTCCTACACAAGTTGATGGAAGGTGGAGATTCTCCACATTAGATTCTTCTTCAGCAGGAAGGCCACTCCCACTATTCTTCCAGTGGGGGTTGAGTTCACGCTGCTGCTTGATTTCCTTTGCAAAGAATTTTAATAGTCTCAATTGATAATATAACAAAGAAAAAAAAGACATTAAATTTTTTAAGCAATACATGAGAATTAATACTAAAAACATTTTGAAATAATGTTTGAAAATTAATATTTTTACAATTAAGTAGAAACTTAACATTATGAAATGCAAGACATAATTAAAACATGTTTACAACATATAGTAAAACAAACTACATTATCTACATTGAATAAAAACAATAAATATCAAGAAATCTTCATTTTTTTTTTTTTTTCTTCTTTAATCAGAATCAAAGTTGAAACTAGCTCAGTGATAAAAAAACAATGATATAAACATTCAAACTCACCTCTTCTTTTTTAAGTTCTTGCATTTTAGCTTCTAATTTTCTTTGTCGAGAACTACTGCCAAATTTCATCTCCTCCTTTGTGAGAGTGGGCACAAAGAGCTCCTCATTCATCCACTCCTCCCTCTAAAACCACATATGAAAAACAAATAAACTAACCAGAGCTTTAAAAACTGCTATCTTTTAATAAATGGAATAGAAACATACCTTACTACTAGTAGATTCCAGTTTGGGAGCTGGGGCTTCAACCCATTCCATTTCATTATCTGTATTCTAAACAAAAAAGAAAACAGATTTTTATTATTTTATGACAGACAGTCTGATCCCAATTCACTAAACCCCTATTAAACAATTTTTTTTTTCCTGATGAAGGCAAAAAACTTCTATTTAATGAATAATTAACCCTGAATTATTTCAACAGTAAAAAAAAATTTTGTTTTTTAATTTGGATTAGGAAAAATTCTAGCACTCCATTTTTTTTTCATGACTATCAACAAAAGCATGATTGAAATAAAAGATAAAATATTGAATATCTAAAGCAGAAAAATTGTCGAGTAATTTTTCAATGTAAAGATAGGGTGCGGCTGACCTCAGAGCATATTCTTTTGTGCATGGCAACCCTTCACCCTCACAGCTGCTCAAAAAGTGGTTGTTCTAAAGAGACTCGAGTAGCTCAAGACATGTATGTATGATAAGTCCTTAGAGCTACAGATGTGAAATTTGGTATTCATGTTCCTTTCATGGGATTTGCTAAAAAAGGAATTTTGTGAAAATCATCCCCCAAAGGGCACTGCAAGTGCTAGAGGGGCACACACACACACACACACACACACATTCTAGATAAATATATATTCCCGCTTTTGTACTATTAGACCTACAGATTTGAAATTTGGTAAGCATATTCTTCAAACTGAGTAGAGATACACTAAAAACGGATTTAGTGAAAATCGCCCCCCAAGGGTGTTTTGAAGAGTTTAAGGGGCATTATAACTAAACATATATTCCCATTTTTGAACTGTTAGACCCCCATACTTGAAATTTGTTAAGCACGTTTCCTTCATTGTATAGAGATCTGCTAAGAACGAATTTTAAGGAAATAGACTCATATGGGAGGAGTAGGGAGTTACTGGGATATATTGATAAAAAAAAATTCCATTTTCGAACTACTAGACCTACAGTAATAAAATTTGATATGCATGTTTTTTTTTTGTTGTTTTTGTTTAATTGAAATCTGACTCTCAAGGGGGAGTTACAGGACTCAATGATAAAAAAATTTCCATTTTTGAACCATTAGATTTAGACTTGAAATTTGGCAAACATATTTATTTTATTGAGTAGAGATTGACTATAAATGTATTTTGAGGAAATCTACCTCAGGGGTTTGTGTTACGAGAGTATAAAATGTAATTCTACTTCAATTTTAGAAATTTTTCACATCATTTAGAAATCCTTTATCTTTTAAATAATGAGGTGAGCGTGAGAAGAGCATTTTTCATTAAAATCAAATGCTTAATGCTAGGACTTAGATATCAGTAATTTGCATATGTATATAAGCAGTTATATATTCATACAACATCATGAAGTACCCAGCGAAGTGAGCAGGTGACAGCTAGTTTTAATATATTTTAATAGAGAAGACAGCAAATTGAGCTCTTTACAGGAAAGTTTTATGAAATACACTGGTGTTCAAAATTAAGAAATTTTTCAGATTAGGTCGATTACCTCTAGTACTACTGGACAGATTTGAGCAAAATTTAGTATGTACAAAGGGTTGACATAAAGCAAAAATAAATTAATAAATAAGTAATCATTCAACAGTTATAATACATATTCATGCTCGTACATAACACTCATCAGAGTTGGAAGGTATGAAACAGCAGTTGCAGAATAGAACAAAACAGATTGGTTTCATCTTACAAATATGCAGGCCTTGCCCCATGATTTTATACTAGAAATAAGAGAATTTATGAGTTCCTATGGCAATTAATCCCACTCATTTGGTAACTCTGTTTTCAGGCCTTGGATGATTTTTAGAGGGCAGTTGAGAGTTGAAATTGTTCTCCTCAGTGTTCCAGGCATGCTCTATAGGGATGAGATCTGGAGATCTGACTGGCCAATTCATTAAGCAAATATCCTCACTTTCCAGAAATTCGTTGACCAGATGGGCTCTATGTGGCCTCATCCATTGTGGCCATGTTGTCATTCGTTAAAAGAAAATAAGAGCCAACAGCAAGCAGGAAAAGGGAAACATAGGGCTCTGAGACCTCATCCCTATACCTCACAACAGTCACAGTGCCTCTTTCAAAGACATGGAGGTGTGTGGCCATCCAACGGGTCCTGCTGGGACTATATAAAATCTCTACTGTCATAACAATCAGTTTCTTGGACATTAGAAGGCAGGTAGCATGTCCCCGGTTCTCTCAATATGCAAGTACAGCGAGAATCACTGGTTAGCTGAGCCGACCTCATCAGTGAAGAGAACAGCCATCCATTGATCCATGCTCCAATCTCTACGATCTCTGCACCATTTTAAACATGGTCTTCTGTTTGCAGAACACAGACGGATGGCAAACAATAGATCCTTTTACAAACAGTCCTATCTCCTAAATATTTTGGAAGCAGTCACCCCTGAAAATCAGGTTCCTAGGGGTTGCATACAACTCACAAAAGAGCTGAGAAGCTGTAGCATTCCTATTATGCTATGCTATGCTATAATGGAAAATGGCAATTACTTCTAGTCATTGTGATTCTTGGGGGACCTTGCCCATGCTTTCTCTTGATGGATCCAGAATCCTGAAACTGTTTTGATAAGTTGAACATGACCCTGGGCATTGCATTTTCTACAGATCTGGATTTGAGCCTGGCCTGCATCTGGACTAGCCCCAATACACCATCTCATTCCATGTTCGAAACGTGGGTGGTAACTCATTTTTACTGCCTGAATTTTAACTTAAATGATTGATGCAAAAAAGATACCTAGAAATTTGACAGTGTGCTGGTGAACAAATGCTGATTTTTGCATGAGCTTTTTTAAGTCCTGTTACTCAACTAGCTTTGCCCACACACACGTACATGCTTACCTATTTGGCACACAAAATATGCATCTTTGTTTTGAAGCAGTATTTTTACATTTTGTTCAAATCTTTTCATGAAATTCCAGAAAAAATGCAAATTCTCTTAATTTTGAACACAAATGTACCTAGAATTGGATAAAAAGTTAGCATTCCTAATGTCAGGAATTGTTTACTATGGGATACATTTTTAAAAATCCTTTGTACCAACTATTATCTCAGGTTTCAACTGATTTCTTTTATTTCTTATTTGGAAACAATATGCCCTTATTTAACACTTTATCACAATTTTGTTGTTTAACATACTGATAAAGCAATATAAAGTAATCCAAAGGGCATGCAAAATATTAATGGAAACAAAGTTAAATTATATATAGATATGCAAAAAATCAAAAAAAAGTTCAAATGAAATATTTGTCTATGTGGGAGAAAATTATTATCATTACTGAATAAATACTAAAATATACCAACAAATATATATATATTTCATTTTATTGATGAAGGATTCTTCATTACAGAACTGGATCAGTAAACTTAATTTCTTTTATTCTGCTGTTAGTCTGTTGATAAGTATTATTATAAGTATAGATAGATCAAAGTTTTAGTAATAATCAAAAAGTATCCCAAAAGGTTGACTTACTGAATCACTAGAACTGGATTTTCTCTCTCGTTTTTTGTGCTTCTTATTTTTCTGAAGAAAATAAATATGTCCATTAATATTTAGTAATTTCAAATGAGTTTCAAGTAGTAACATACATTACTAAATTTTATATAATACATTAAAAAACTCGTATGTACATAAATTTAATTAGTCATGTTTAAAAACAAATTCTTTTACATGAAGAACCAAAGTAACATATTTGATAAGTAATAACAGTAATAAAAACAAAACATTAGAATGAAAAATTGCAAAAAAATGGAAACCACATAAGGAAAGTTGTTACAATTCTGTAATAACCACAAATATTAGTGCTTTTTGGTGATTTTTCCATGAGCAATGTATTATCAGTTTCCCTCTGCTTTTTTTCCTTGTGGTAGTAGTATTTTATAATATATACTTAACTTCATGCTGAAAATGCATGGTTTGTTTACGAAAGAAAAGTACGAAAAAATCAAACAGACCAACTCGTAAGAAAAAGTATATTTTAACAATTTCATGAATTACAAATTTCTAAAAATCTTAACATTTTCCCATTTTATGATAATGTAAATATAGATTGAGATCTTAGCATAAAAGCATATATATGTAGCTAAAATGCATATTCTTAAAAAGAACTAATTATCACAAGTATTTTTAGAGTGTAGATGAAGTGTCCCATGGATTTGGTGAAGTTTTTTAAAATTCCATGGTGTGTTAACAACTTCATTCTGATAAACTGTTTATTTTTGTAACCCTGATTATTACAATAAGGTTACATGCTCCCTTGATTGCTATTCATTATTCAAAATTGGCACTTATTAAAAAGGCAACAGATAGTATTTATGGATTATTGCACCAATACCAGTGTTTAAGATAACTCGTCAAGTTGGCAATCCCTATTTTGCATGCGTTTCACGTGCTGAATTGACAACCCTTTGCTTTGTTGCAGATACAGTTGCAATAATACATAAGTACCCAATATAGATTTCTTTAAAACAAAATATTTTCTTGCTTTTGTTGAAAAAGGTTTGATTGTGTGAATAATACAATATTCAGGATGCAATAATGACATATGTTTGATTAAGAAGAAGGATTCTATTGTTTAAATTTATTTCCAAATACTGAAACTGTGTTGAACAAGCATTGCATTAAAAGATCTATGAGAAATAATAGGTTAGAAGAAAGCATTAGTTATAATCCAGATTTTAATGACAATGAATATAAGTGATTCAAAAGCCAACAGTGATTTTATTTCTTTTGAGATTCCTGTCTTGAAGAGAAATATCATGAAGCACAAGTCCCATGAATACAGCTAAAACTCAACTGTTTCATAAGAGATTCAATTCTATTTTACACTTTCCAAGTTCATATGGAAAAGAAGGCACAAAATCAGCAATGGGAATGATTGGTATTGCACCTTTCTTTGTGATCAATAAAAGGTTAATTTTTCCTTCGAAGAATTAGAATTCTAATAAATGGTCCTTGTTCATCTGAATAATTTTAAATTGTAATGACATGTTGGCTGGAACATAGATAAGTATCTCTTAGATTCGGCAATGTTTTTAAGATTTCATTCTGACAAACTGCTTATATTGGCAATCCAGATAGGATGAAATGTAGACTTATATGAAAAAAACACCTGTTCTTTATACGTGATCGCTATTTGTTATTTAAAATCAGCAAGTGTTTTGGTTCAAGTGTAGTATGGGGGGGGGGGCGCTTCGGATTTGGCTATTTTTCTTTGAATTTGGCAATTTTTATCTTCCTGTTATGGTGAGATATTGAATCCATTCTAAAATAAATAATAAATAATTCCGAAAAAAGTACCTTGGCAACCACTTTTAGTCGCCTAAAAAAAGGACTGTGCCAAGTGGCCCCCTATACTACACTTCAACCAGTGTTTTTAAGATGACAGACAATTATTTTATGAATAAATATTTCATTGCTCATGTTGGGAAATTAAGATTTCAGTTTTCATATTCATTGCAAATTTATGTCACTTTTTCTTTTTTGCGTTCAGTTGTTTTTCCTAAATTGTATAACTGAGATGTAGATTTTTATGCAGCATCGGGAGAAAATACTAATGATAAAATGATACATTGTTAAAGGTTTGATTTTAACTATAATCGAATATTCAGTTAACAAGTATTTAATTAAAAAGAACTTGATTGCTGAATTTATTTCAAAATACAGCAAAAAGAATGAATAAGGTATTTGAAGGTCTAAGAGAAAGAAAGGTTAAAGGTAACTTAGGTTTTATGGAGATTTTAATGAGAACAAATATGTAGGTTTTAAAAAAGTCAACTGTGATTTAATTTTTTCCGTGATAATTGCCTTGGTGTGTATTAGCATCACCACAGCAAAACTGGTACTACATGAATCTTGCCTGATATTAAAACAACAAAGATTCTAATGTGTTTTATATGGGAAAAAAAACCCAGCTAGTCAGATTTTGGTAAAAAATGGCACGATCAGAGTAACATCAATTTGACTGTGGTGACACTAATACGTATGTACCCTCAATTACTTCATTTGAGATTCCGTTCTATTCTACATCTAAGTCTCAAATTTCATACACACAAAAACAGAAATTTAATGAGGAAGGGGTATTGCATGTTTCTTTGATCTTAAAAAGGTTTATTTTCCTCACAGTGCCGATTTCAGCTCATTTTGTGCCCTGGGCACAGAGGATCCATGGGCCCCCTTTGCACTGGCAGATTAAAATTTATAACCAGATCACATGGTTAAGTCCAGCATACACAGACCCTTGGGTGCCTGCCCAATGGATAAACCAACACTGTTTCCTCAAAAGATTAATAATTAAAACAGAAAATAAGTCTATTTTTTAGAAATAATTTTAAACCCATATACTGTTAAAGTGTTTCATAAATTCACTAAATTCTAATAAATTTACTATTTCTTATACCACCACGGGACACCTTAATCAACACTTTAACCATTGTCTTAGTTTGCTAAATTTCAATAATTCTCTTTTAAAAAATCGAAATTTGCAATTTAAAATATTATTTTGATTAAATTTGATGAAATATTATTTGATTAAATTTATTAAATTGCTATCAGAGAGACTATAAACACATACTGATAGTATGACAACCAACAGTCACTAAAAATACTCCTGCTTCGAATTTCTGGTTCACTTAAAACTATATGAATCACAACATAAAAATTTTTAGAAGACACAGTACTCATAATAATGACGCAGACAAAAAAGAACGCCTGATAAACAAAAGTATACAATCACAAGAAATGTCACCATTTAATTTGGAAATAATTTATCACAAAACGGAACTAATTTGATATCGGTACGTTACAGTTCAAATCCTAAAATTAAACTGCAGTTAAAATAGTACTAAAACTTCGTCAAATTGAGGAGATAGTTTCACACTGCGATGATATTAGCGTAGATGCCAAGATTTATTTTAAACTATTTTAAAATCACGCCAAAAATACGAGTAGCACACCAAAATCAAATTAGTTCCCATAAAATATATGAATTCGATGAATTTCTGTTTCTTTCAGTTAAATATTCGAAAGAAAGAAATGAACTAGCATTATAAATAAATTTGTTATGTATTCAAACTGCCACATGAATCTAATAAATTAAAGTATAAACAAATGAACGAAAGTACTCACTTTATGTTTGTGTCTGCTTGAAGAGTCGCTTTTTCTTTTTTCTTTCATCGTACTCACTTGGAATAAAACTTTTCTTTTTATTAAATTATAGAGATTTTTCTGTGGTAAATTTTCATTTCAAAAACAAACAAATTCATGAAAACAAACCATGTTGCCATTAAAAAATACGAATCCAAGCATTCGAACTGGATTAAGATTCAATCCGGATCCGAAATATAAATTTGTTTTTTCTTTTTAACACTTGAAGCAAAATTAACAAATATCTTGTATTTAATTAAATAGACTGATTATCATTAACATGAAGTTTTAAAGTTTATAATAAAAATTCTTTTAGAAAAGAATATTATTTAAAAAAATATTCTTTGGTAATGCTTATAATGATTGAATAATGGTCAAATGATGAGTATGATACTCCAACACATAAACGGAGAAGTTTGAACCTCGACAGATTTAATGTACATCAGTCCCTCTACATTGCACCGTGTAGAGAGGACCGATGCTGTCGAGGCTCAATGTCCTTCCGTTGGTGTGGTAGTTAAAAGAGGGTGTGCAAGGTAAGATGTTGTTCTCGTCCCTTGATCGAGGCTCAGAATTACGAGATCTGTCGCCAATATTCTTCAAAGTAATTAGAGTTCCTCTAAGGAGGACATCTGCATCGATCAGCAATATTTGATTGAAAGTATGCAGCATCCTAATCTCTCTAGATTAGCATAGGACCTGAATTATTACCACATTTGCTATGGGAGATTATTATTGCTGTTTATATATATAATTCAGATAACAAACTTCCATGCACAACATAAATTGGAATTGAATCTATTAGAAATATACCGTAAAATCCGGCGTATAACGTGCACCTATACTTTGAAGCTGCAATTTTTAACTTTTAGGTATATTCATCGCATAGCGCACACCCTCTTTTTTACGAAGTAACCCGAAGTATGCGCGCGTAATACTCTTATATTTTGAAGTCATTTTTTCTAGGTATTATTCCAAGCTTTAGAAAAAAATAGTACACTTTTACAATTACAGCCCTTGAAGTTCATAAGAAATCTCATCTCTTTTAAATAAATGGTATTTCGATACATGTAGAAGTCTATTTTTTTTCTATGCTTATCTTTTCTTTACTTTTAAAGTTCTCATTTTTATATCCAGCGTATACGCACCCCCATAAATTTCAATCTTCTTTTTTTGTGTTAAAAGTGCGCGTTATACGCCGGGTTTTACAATAATCTATTGCAGCGGTTCTTAAACTTTCGATCACCTCGGCTCTATGAATCATTTAGACGTCACGGATCCCCCTCCCCAAGATTTTGAACACTCTTTCCTGACTCCTAACATATGGCGGAGAGATTTAAAGGTTTCTCAATATCCTCAGTCTGCCTCTGCTACTTATAGACTTTTTAACACTTTTGTTTCCGCCCAGCCAGTATGGTGGATATGACCCTCTGCTTGTAACCGAGTGGGTTCGGGCTCGAATTCCGAGTAAGGCATGGATGTATTTTCTTTGGGAAAAGAAGTCAGATTTTCGCCTGTAATGGATTCCTGCCTCGAATGAAAAAAGCAGCGCATCCCTTCTGTTATATGCTGGGATCATCATTTGTAATAAAATGTCTATATTCTTTTGTTTGTATTGTATGTTTCTGTTCTTCCACTTGTGTATTTCATATGTATCCCAGGATAAAAACACACGACAACAACACTTCTTTTTTCCCCTATAAGAACTAATTTAAAAAAATATATGCTGTATTAATGGCTGTGTAGTGAAAATAAGAGAAAAACTGAAGTATAAGAAATTCTTGACAGAAATACATTTCTAGTAGAGTTTTCTTATTGGGAGCAGAGTTTAGTGATCTAGGTCTAGGATGGTACACCTTTCAATTTTTCCACGAAGCCTTTAGGAGTCTATTCGGAGAGGGAAATCTTTAACATCCAATGAAAGATATTTTCAGACTCCCTGGAAAAGCACTGGGCATCCTAAGGGTCCACATACCACAGTTTAAGAACCATTTACCTATTATGTTTCTGACAGATCTCACCCGAACAAAAGCAGGGTTCAGTATAAAACAGATTTGTAAGACTTTGAAAGGATAAATTTCTTACACATCGAAATTATTTATTGCATTCTTTTATTTCTTAGATAATACAATTTGATACAGTTAGGCATTCATAAAAATGATTATAATCATTTTATAGCAATAATTAAAAATACAATATTAATTATAATTTATAATAATAATTATAAAAATGTATAATATTAATAGTTTTGTAATAATTAAATATATAATAATTACACTGCTGGCCACCGTAAATGCAACACCAAGAAAGACAAGAGATAGCACAACAAAATTTATTTTGTAGATAACATGTTTTGATCAAGAATCAAATGATTAAATTTATAGACTTCTGTGAAGTGTGGTTCCTGCTAGAATCAGTAGCCAGAGTAGCCGCCATTGTTGGAGATCACCACTGCCACACACCTCGGCATTGATTCAAAGAGACTTTGGATGTGTTCTTGGGGGTACAGCAGTCCAAGAAGCTTCCAAACATTGCCAAGGTTGATCTGGTGTGGCAGCTGGGGGTGTAATTTGGGTCAATCGTTGAGCAACCATGGGCCACATGTTTCTATCGGCGAAAAATCTGGAGAGCGAGCCGGCCAGGGAAGATATTCAATCTGGTGATTGAAGAACTTTTGGACAATGCGTGTCACGTGTTGTCGCCCATTATCTTGTTGAAATATGGTTGTGGCCAAGCCCCGAATGTAAGGAAGGACAACTGGCTTCAACACCTTGGAGATGTAGCGCTGGCTATTTAAAGTACCGGCAATGCGTACTAGAGAAGTGCGAGTGATATCCAATACCGCCCCATACCATAATAACCGGTGCACGACCAGAGGGGAGGTGTATAACGCAGCTGTTCAGCATCCTCTCTCCACGGTGTCTCCAGACTCGAATCCGACCATCATGGTGTTGCTGACAGATGCGTGACCCGTCAGTAAAGACAACTTCATTCTATTCTGCCACCCACATCCTTCTTTCACCGCACCATTGGCGGTGGAGACGTCTGTGGTTCTGTGTCAAGGGTAGATCAAGCAATGGACGTCTTGCGGACAGACCACTCTGCTGTAAACGGCGTCGAACGGTACGCGCAGACACTGAATGATGCGTTACAGACTCAATGTGCTGTGCTATGGTTCGTGATGTGACTGAGCGATCCGTCACTGCCATACGCACAATTTGCCTGTCCTCACGTGAAGTGGTGCACTGAAGTGGATGCGATCGACCATGTCGGTCCTTCGTACCCTCCTGCATCCAACGGTCACATATCCGCATTACAGTTGTTTGGTTTCGTCCAATACGACTGTGCGGTTGTTCAGTGGTTCATTGTCGAAAATCTAAGTGTTCAAATCTAATCGATTTATTCTATTAAAAATCTAAGTAATTCTAAACTTCTAATTCAGGCAGAACTCCAAATTATTACACTTCTGTTATTAGTTTATATTATTTAATTAAGAACTTAAAAACTTCTGATACAAATCTACAAGCAACTATCTCTACGA
>BMAV01022422.1:549535-566303 GCA_019973955.1 Trichonephila inaurata madagascariensis
CGGTACGCGCAGACACTGAATGATGCGTTACAGACTCAATGTGCTGTGCTATGGTTCGTGATGTGACTGAGCGATCCGTCACTGCCATACGCACAATTTGCCTGTCCTCACGTGAAGTGGTGCACTGAAGTGGATGCGATCGACCATGTCGGTCCTTCGTACCCTCCTGCATCCAACGGTCACATATCCGCATTGCAGTTGTTTGGTTTCGTCCAATACGACTGTGCGGTTGTTCAGTGGTTCATTGTCGAAAATCTAAGTGTTCAAATCTAATCGATTTATTCTATTAAAAATCTAAGTAATTCTAAACTTCTAATTCAGGCAGAACTCCAAATTATTACACTTCTGTTATTAGTTTATATTATTTAATTAAGAACTTAAAATCTTCTGATACAAATCTACAAGCAACTATCTCTACGATCTAACACATAGCAAATCTAATCTCGAACTGGCGATTACATAAGAGAATCAATAAAAGATAATAAAAAAAGAAGTCATTGAGCGGGAAAAAGCTTCCTCTCAGACGTCGTGGCGCTTTCTCCCAGACGTGGTGGCGTTCAGGCAACCGGCGATGGAAAAGTTTTTGTTTTTGTTACAACGACTACCGATTTCCCTGAAAGATAATCCACAATCTCGGTAGGCCACTATTCTTCCTCTGTCGAGCTCGGATACTTGATCAAAAGCTGATCGCTGTTTTCTACGAGACATAACTGATCGTTTTTTGAAAAAACCACAAGAAAAACGTAATTGCAGAACTTGAAATCATCGAAATCTCCAAGCCTTAAATAGCGCTTTGAGGTGGCGCCACAGGCGCGCGTGATGTGTGTCTACGCTGAAATTCCAATCATTTGCATAGCTCACCTCTGCTAATGCATGTTGTAAATTCCATGTTATTTGCATGATTCCTTCAGGATGTTGCATTTACGGTGCCAGCAATGTATTAAAATCAGGAGATCTCCGGAACTGTTAGACATACAAATTGAAAATTGGCACACAAGTGAATTTTTTTGTTGGGAGAGGAGATCCATTAAGAATGAATTTCGTGAAAATTGACTTCCAAGAAGGGTTGCAGAAGCATTATAGAAAAAATTTCTCGTTTTTGAACTATCAGATCTACAGACTTAAAATTTTGCTGGCATGTTTCTTCTATCGAATAAAGATCAGCTGAGAAGGAATTTAATACAATTAAAAGCATGATACACGGATTTAAATATCCATAACTTTAAAAAAAAGCAAAATAGAGTCATACAACATCATAAAATACCCAACGAAGCATATGTTTAATGACTTCTATTTTAGTAAAGTTATATATATAACATTTCAATCACGCACAAAAAAAATTAATAAAAATAAGTATAATTATAAATTAAAATTTTTTTTTTATAAAGTTATAAAATCGAACTTGGTATATGCTATTTTCATTAAATAAAACTATAAATATAGTGGTTCAAGCAACTGAGAATACATCTAACTTTTAAGGCTGTTTTCGGTTAATGTTAAAGAATAGGACCAAGTTTGGAATATTTTTTCAAATATAAAAGAAATGAACATTTTATATGATATTCTGGCTTCACTATCACATTTAGAGAGCAGCATGTTTTATCATACTTCCCATTTTTAGCCGAGTTGAATAATTTTTTCTGGTGTAAAATGTGTTTCTCGTTTTTTCTCCTATACCGTAATGTTAAATGGACTATGCCTTCACGTATTAAAACGAAAAAGAATGTATTCATGGAATTCATTTTGAAGTTTTTAAAAACACTATATTGTTAACAGAGGTATGAGTTATGATATTGCAAATTTCCAGGGAAATTGAGGCATTTTTCTGTCTGAAAATGTGCTTCGAGTTTAGTTCAAGCTCTCGTACTTTTATCGAAGACAGCCTTAACTGATAAATTCAACTTTCAATGTACATACGTAAATTAGATTGAGAGGGCACCAGCGCGTGAGCGCTTATGTCCAACTTTCAATGTTATTAACACATTACCGATAACTGCAAGCATGTTTATATTTTTACACATAATAAATGGTTTAATTTAAAGTAAAAATAAAGAAAAATCAATGACAAACTTCTAAATTTAAAAGTTTCGGACGTACTTTAAATAAACACATGCAGATTTTACTTTAGAAAATTGAGAATACACCAATAAATTTTTTGTAATATCTCGCAACTAAACATAGACACTTTCTTTTGATGTATGTCCTTTGGCTTTTACAGTGACCTGTATAAACGTCGTGATACTAATTCGACCAACTTTTTGGTAGTATCTAAAGTATAATTGCCACATTCTCTTCTTATAACACTTTTTTTTAAATGGATTTTGTTTCTAATTATGTGTTTTTGGGGCGCTACTTCGAGTGGAGCATAGATTTTCAATGATATTGATGTCGAGGGACTGTGTTAGTGTTTGTAACTACTGTTAATAATGAAAAAAAAAATACTGCATTTTGACGTTATGTGCCGTGAGTTTGGGGTCGTTATTCTACTGGAATGGGAGATTTCTATCTAAACTCAAATTTTTAGCACTTTATTTTAGATTATTGTCGAAGTATATCCAAGTAAACTTTATGGCTCATAAATGGTATGTATAAAAGCTAAATTTCCTCCCCTGGCTGAAGCCATACAATCCCAAACCATGAAGGACCCAAAATGTTTTGGATCCAAAGCAGTATAGAGCATTTTTTATCCAGTGCGACGGCCGTCATTGCCAAAAATGTTCAATTTACTTTCAGCACTCGTCACTCTTACAGACCTGGCTGTTGGCAAATCTTGGTCTCGTCTGCTCGATGGCCAAAGACATGTTCAGCTTTCTGCCCTACCTAGGGTGGAGGATGTGGCATGTTTCAGAATCATCACCGGACATGATTACCTGTAAGCCCATCTGCTTAAGATTAGCCTGGCTGATTCACTGCTCTACCCTCTCTGTAAATCCGGGCCAATGACTGGGGAGCATCTATCCCATTGCCCCGCTCTACTTTTCATGTTCTCTCGCAAGACAACTGTGGAGTTCTCCTTCCTGCTAAAGCGACATCTGCTGTATATTAGACTGCAAGATGCCTTATGTCCGAGAGGACGTTGGTGGGCGCAATTTTTTTAAAAAAACTTTCAGCACTAAATATAACTTTCTTCCAAAAGATTGGTTGCAATTGGTTTTTGCAAACTTCAAACACTTTTTCTGATTTTGCAAGCTAATGAACGGTTCCTTTCTGGCAACTCGAATTTTATATCCAGCTTGTCTAATTACATTTCCACATTTCTAATTACATTTTACACTTCTGCCTGGGATTTGAAAAGTATCTGCAGCAAGTTTGACCCCACTTACTTTACGATTAGTCTTGATTTCTTTCAAAATTTTCCTTTTTAAGACATCACCCGGAATACCTTTCCTTCTTTTCCATATTTACTTTTAATCTCTCTATCATTTTCAAATTTTATAATGATTTTCTACACACAAGTGTGGCTTCTACCAAAAATTTCAGCTATTTCACGATAAGATTTTCCTTAAAAAAAAATTTTTTTTTAAATAATCTAAATACGAATTTTTTTTATATCATTCCTTGGTTTCTCTTCGAGAAGCAACTTTCCGATTAAAAGTTGGGCTTTAAGTTGATCTAACAAACTTTATCACAAAAAAATGATCGTTGAAAAGGTTTAAGATAAGATTACGTAATATTGAAATAAAATAGCAGTAAAATAGAGAAAATATTTATTGGCAGTTAAACATATATTTCATAAATATATTATCAATTTTTGAGGCAAAAATTTGCGTCTGTTTATTTAAAATGCTTCTGAAACTTTTCAATTAATTGATTTTTCTTTATTTTTACTTTAAATTATACCATTTATTTTGTGTAGATATAAAAACATGTTGGTACTTCTCAGTAATATGTTATTTACATTGAAAGTTGAATTTATTAAGTGAAAGTAAGGTATACTCTCAAAACTGTTTGTGCCACTAAACAAGTTTTTAGCTTTCTTTTTTTTACATGTTTTAGATGTTTCCTTACATGCAAATTACTGGCATAATTTTTATTGTTGTTAATTTGGATTAAACAGATAAAATATAATGGGAGTAAATCGTCCTTAACTAACCTTAAGCAGACTTTTATCATTATTTTTTTTAATATTGAAAAAGTTCTTTCTTCAGAGATGCGACAGTACTTTATAAGATACTATAATTTGCGGAACAGAGTAGCAAATTTTGGATGGAGATCAAATATGGCGTCTCTAAATAAATATTTCTAATATTGTGTCCTAAAAGGTAACACTTGTTTTAATTAAATAAACTAATATTATATCGCAAGAAGCGTTTGTTTTTGTAAAATTAAGAAAATCGTCCGATGTTGAATTACCAATTATCCTAAACACACACACACATATCTCATGTACGAGATAAATTTCGAATCTTTTTCTTAAAAAACAATTGCACCATCGATTACGAGTAGAAAATATTAAATTTGGAGTTATTCTTTGTCCGATAAAATCTCCCCTCAGGGGGCTCATCTTCTTAAGGTGGGTACGGGTGTCACAATCCCGAGGTACCCTAGTGATATTTTCCTTTTTCCAAGGGGTTTACTATCTTTGGTAAACACGGGTGTCACGACCCCGGGGTACCCCAGGGATCCTTCTCTATTTTTGACCCTCCATCTTGTCATCCAATTTCTTCTTTTCTTCTTTTTCCGTCCAGACCACAGACCTATGAATGTTTGGCGCAGTATAGCCAAAACTGGCTCTTGCGCCATAAAACACCAAACTCAACTCAACTCAAGTCAGATAAAATCGTCTGATCAGTTCTTTCATTAACAAAGGTGTTCTGCTTTTCTTCCAGTTCAAGGGTATCACAGTTTCAGTTTTCTTCAACTATTTCCCTTAAAGTTATTAAAGAAGTTTCAAATATCAGCTCACGGTATTTTTCAAAAATTTTTCATTGGTATCAATAATGCTTTTAAATGTCATTTTTCAGCATTGATACATCTATATTGGTGTTTTGAAATAGCTTGTGCGCTCAGTATTTACTTCAACTCGTTCATACCCCAAATCACCGAACTAAATAACATTTTAAATGAAGTAATTTTACTTTTGACTAAATAAATTTCAATTTTTTTTAAATCAACATTCTGCACACTATATTTCCATTTCTGCACTTTCACCTGGCTGAATAGTTATAAAGGAATCTGTTTCGTCAAGTACATTCGGTGCATAGAAATTTAGATTGAGTATGGTCCGAACACATCTATTTATTTATTTATTTTCATAAACGAGAACTTTCCCAGGGAATTTCCATTTTTGGCGAATGGCCGAATGTACTGAATCCGTCCCGCGAGGTAGCCTTTTTTTCTAATAATCAAATATGAATGGTTTTTAATTAAGAGTTTCCCGTCCTGTTTGGGGGTCATTTCCCAAGCTTTTTTAATTATTCCCAACCGGATGGGACTTGATTAGCATTTACAAAAGTGAGGAAACGTTTTGTTTTTATTCACGATGCCCCTTGCCAAATGAACTTGCCTCTAACACATAAAAATGCGAGTCGTCTATTCCCTCGTTCAACCAAAATGGCAGGACACGCTTTCGCTCGCTTCTCCCTCGTGGCAGTTTTTTGGATCGGAGCCGTCATCGCTGGTGAGTGACTTTTCTTGTTAAACAATCGACAGCTCTCGAAACAGTTGACTCGAATCATTTACTGCAGGGGTTCCATAACTTTTTTGTCTCATAGACCCCTTGCCATGTTTTTCGGTTTTATATGTAGATCCCTATTACCTAATATTATATTTTTGCAAATTTATCAACTTAAATGCTTTTTGACAGCTGGTATGTGGCACTGCTTACTTTAAAAGTTTTATGCTTCTAACTGGAGTTAAGTATAGTGCTTAAAATTTAAGAAACACATGTGAATTAATTAAATCAAAATTTATAAAAAATTAATATCCTTACTAATATTATAAACGTGAACGTTTGTGTGGATGTTTGGTACTCTTTCACGCAAAAACAACTGAATGGATTTTAACGAAACTTTACAATAATATAGCTTATACGTCAGAATAACACATAGGCTATAATTTATAGTGTGAAGTGTCCAAAATATAACGATAATTGTCAAGTAAGTAGGAAAAAATTCTGCCATCTACAAAAAAGCCCGTGACAGCATGTATCTCTTTTATGTGTGAAGCAAAACTTTGCATTTTGTTTTGTCTATGCCAGGCGCCAGGAACTGCAAAAGCTTAAACATACGGAGTGTGAGGCTGATTACAACTTTAACATAAAATAAATACAACAAAAAGTCATATTGACGTATTAATATTACTTTAATTAACAGATATAAATTATTTATACTATTTTAAGCTTTCATTACACAAAATTTGTAACAATGTGTTACTTTTGCTGTTACTTGAATAACAAATTTACAACATTTGACTAATCTTTTCAGATTTAACGCTAAATCTCCTCGGTTAGTAGTATCCAATCTCTTTATTTTTTTGTTTTTATTTTGGAAATTGGCAAGCGCTCTGAAACTCCTCCTCTCAGAAAAAAGGATGGCCGCGGTAGCCGAGTGGTATAGGTATCGGAGCGTGGCTTGCCTTGTCACGAGTTCAAGCCCAGTACCACTAAAGACCCGCCGTGTAGGGCAGCGATGCACGCTAAATCTGTTGAGAGCTGAAACGTCCTCCCGTTGGTGTGGTGTGGTAGTTAGGAGAGGGGGGTGCCAGCTCAGGTGTCGTCCACGTCACTTGACCATGGTTCAAAATTACGTGGTCCGTCGCCAAAAGTCCTCGTGTAGCTGAACAATGCGACGTTAATATTCAGTCAATCAATCAATCTCAGGAAAAAGGAATTAAAAACACACACACTTTCTTGAGATGTTCCATAATTCGGGATAAATAACAGGTATATCTTTTTAAAGCCAAAATTGCTGACATGCTTTTCTAAACTTTACTTTAAGATCTTCACACACACACACACACACTATTAAATTCAATTCCTTTGTAACCAGACGTTTTTTTAAAATAAGGCAGTATGCATTCATTACCTACTGTGATATTACCATAGTCAAAGCATTCTCAAACCTAATTTCAAAACCTGAATAAAGGGCATTTAAATGTTGAACATAGGTTAAAACGTTATTTTTCTGGCAGATTGTCTGTAACAAATTAAGAAACTGTTGAAATTCGGGACGTCCAGTTTTATTTCTTTAGCTTGATTCATGCAGAAACACTGAAATTATGGTCCTTTTTTAATAAAATTTATGCTGAAGCCTTGTAACTGCAAATTAACCCCAGTTAATTTAGTAAATAAAGCTATTAAATAGGTAAATCTGGTTTACACTTGATTAAATTTTCTTTTAAAATTGCAGTCACGATCTGGTTTAGGCTATCGTAGACCCCCATTTACACCTCATGGATCCCCAAATTATTTTTCTCTGATGTGGACCTCTTGCAGGTCATCATAGACCCTTGTGGGTCCATATAGACCATTTTGGGAATCACTGATCTACTGTTCACATTATGAGATACCTGTTTCGATTTTTTGGTTGTGATCGTAACTTTTATCGTAAAATTGAAAATGAATGAAAACTATGTTTATCACCAAGTTTAGTTGCCACAAAAGAGTTGAGATATATTTGCTGACGTATTCCGTGGAAACATTTCTGATTTTTTGCGTGTGTGTTTTGAAGGATATGAGAAAGCCCAATCTTTACAATTAGAAAGTTGTGTGTGTTTCGTATTCATATATTTAAATCAATCTATCCAACAAAGGTCTAATTTTCGCATAAAGTCAAAAGAAGCTAAAAAATAACTACTTTGTATTTCAGTTAGTAATTGAAAGGAGAAACCTTTTTTAGATTTTATTAATTGCAATCTAGAAAACGAGATAAATGTTTTAAATTTCTTTGAAGCAATTACCGGTCTATTTTTTTTAAAAAGAATTCGGATATAAAGCAAACATTAATTGACGTGACAGAAAGTGAAGGAACATTTTTGTAACAGAGTTAATTATAAACGTAGGAGTTAAATTATAAGGTAGAAAGAAGGCTTTTTGAAAAAATCATATACAGTCCCACGAACGAGCTCAACAAAATTCGCACCAATGTACGAAAAGTTCCACTGTAAGATGTCTGTTCGAACTCATTTCAAATTTCAGAGCTCTAACTAAAATGTACGTAAGTTTCCGCGGAAATCATTTCTCTTGATTATCTCGGACATGCAATGAAATTTATTACATATGAGCAAATATATTTATATATGAAGAAAATTTAATTGACCCAAATAGAAAACTATTATGTTTTTTAAAGCTGTGACTTAGTACTGACTTAGGACAATGAAGTAGGGTTAAGCTTACTTAAAATGATTCCAACCTTCCCCGTCAACAGAAAATTTATACATATTAGTGCAAGAAGAATATAAACCATGGTTGAAAAACTCTTAGGTCTATAATTTGCACATGTAAGCAAACAATAAGGGGTATTAAACAATTAAACTAATATTAAGAATGCATAATATCTTTGAAATCAGGCTTATTAAAAATTCTTATGAAGTTTGCTGTAGTTTCTATTATGAATGCTTTGTATAGATTCTACTTCTTCTAGTGTGAATGCTTCTTCTAAGCAAATATGCAAATTACGAAATAAAGTAAATCCTCTTCCAGTTTTCCTATATAAGCTTCCTCACTACATTATAAGGCAGAAATAAAAATCATGGAAGAGACTGAACACAGTTGAAAGAGCTGTTGGGGATATTGAAACAGAGTTATGTGGTCAGAGAAGCAGATAGTAATAAACTAAACCCGTATTTGAACATTGATTTAACTGTAATTATATCAGGTCGTTCGGAAAATAATTTCGGGTTTTTTTTTTTTTTTTTCATGAAATGTTTTCTTATAGTGAATAAATATTTTATTGAATTATATATTGTCCATTCTGGCCCAATACTTTTTGCCAACTTTCTGACAGTAGCATGATTCTACGCACGTAAAATTTTTGTTCTTTGCTGCTAAAAAAACTGATCCATTTGAAGTAAAGGTCTTACCGTCTTTTTTTACCGAAATTTTGTAGAGACTGGAACAAATAATAATCAGAAGGTGCCAGGTTTGGAAAATCGGTGAGAGGAGCAGTAATATCCTATCCAAGCTGTAAAAGCTTTTAGCGAATTACCAAACTTGATTTAGGTCATGCATTATCTTGATGAAACACTGCACCTTTTCTGTTGATTAATTCTGGCCTTTGCTGTTTAAGTGAATCAATCAGTTTGCCCAGCTGATGACAGTACACTTCAGAATTAATTGCTGTATTGTCCGGTAGAAGTTCAAAGAAAAAAACCCAATAATAATTCCTTTAAAATCCTGCTAAACAGGCAGCGTCGCCTTTTTTTTTATGAATATCGGCTTTTGATGGCTCCCCTCCCCCTTTTGCATGCCATTGCTTTATTTAAATGGTTCTCAAAGAGCTGACGACTAAGATTAAAAATAAACGTTGTTATATTTCAATTGGTTCTCTTTTGCAGCGCCTCTCGCAGCGGAAGAAAGAAGCTGCTTGGAACATTCCCTTCCAGATAAGGTAATTGAGCTGTTTTTGGTATGTTGTATATTTGAGAATAATCTCTGAAAAGAACATTGTAACTAACACACATTAGATGACATTCAATAACCATCTGTAAATAAATCAACTAATAATCTTTACATAGTCCTGATAGTAACTATTTTGTGGTGTAACTGTGAGGTACCGAAAAACTTAATTTTTACGAACCCTTTTCTTAATATACTGTTTGAAACAGGAAATGTTTTTCTCAAGCATTTTTGAAGATTTTCCATAAAAAGGAACTTTAAATAATAATAATTATAATAACACAGATGTACTATTGCCGTGTACTTTTGTATTGGTGACTTTTTTAGGACCTTCAAGATTCAGAACGCATGATATTTTATTTCTTTTGCTAAATTCTTACCTAAAGTGATTTTCAGCGTACCAAGAAAGTCAAAGAAATTAAATAATTTTTTAACATAAATAATGTGCCTTGAATTACTCGTACTTCTCATGGATTTCAGTTTCAAAGTATGGTGCCAGTTAGTTGTAAAATCTAACAATGTAACAGGAGTGATGAAAAATTCATTTCAAGAATTTTTCAAATATTTGTAGTGAGAATTGTATTTTCACAAATTTATTAAAGCTTACATAAAAATATCTGTATTAAAATGAGATCAACTGATTTTTAAGGAATCATCAACGTTATTTTTTAACTAGTCAGTCATAGTAAATTTTATGAATTACTAAGGCAAGCTCGGCATTAAAAAAAACTCAAATTTCATTTTTGTTATAATTTCTCGTTCAAAATAACTTAAAAAAATTTCTCATTAACATTAAGCACGGAAAACATTCCGGGAAAAAATTTTAAAGATAAAATTTTAAGAAAAGCTAAAAGGGATAATATGACATTTTAATTTTAAATTAGACTTTTCAGCTATCGATGCACTACCAGATAAAAAAAATAAAAACGCAACACAAAATGACATACTCGTAGAATTTAGTTACAATATCACATCTGTGGGAGAAAATTCCTTTTATTTATTTATTTTTGTTTTTAGCTGATGGCCCACTTCAACTCCTGCATGGAAGAGGATACTGAAAATACAACGAAGGAAGCTGAGGTAATCTACAGTACAATAGTTTTATTTAAATAGATATTATTTAGTAATATTCTTGAAGAATAGAGTGTTCAAAACCCTTTTGTATCAAAAAATAACAGTAATTACCAGTGGCGTAACGGAGAATATTAGCAAATTGAGGCTTTGGATCCCAAGCCGGATTTTACAAAGGATGGCATACCTGACGTCAGTCTTTTGGGACCCCTACAATCATAGGTCCCTTCCACGATGCAGGGGTTGCGGGGATGTATGGTACGCCACTGGTAATTTTTAGAAAAATAATATCGGAAAACTTAAATCCTAAAATAAGTAGTGAAGCTTTAATTTTGCAAAATTGTCAAACTTCCACAAGTACAAATTTCTTTGTTTAGATCTATAAAAGAGAAAAGTAGTGATTCACTTACAATATTTTCGGAACTACGGACTTGAAATTTGGTAGGCTTGCTGCTTTCACGGAGTAGAGATCCTCTAAGCACGGATTTTGTGATAATCTAACCCCAAGACGGTAGCTAGGATTAAGGGGCATTATAGATAAATATTTTCCTTTTTGAATTATTAGAATTACATACTTGAAATGTGGTAAACATGTTTCTTTTGTTAAGTTGAAATCCGATAGAACGGATCTTGCGAAAATCGTCCCTCAAGAGCGGGGTACGATCAAAAGGACACGGAAATTTTTTCCTCTTATTGAGAAAAATTTCCATATTTAATCTATTCGGCTTATAGACTTGAAATTTTGACAGGCATGTTGAATAGAAATCCACTAAAAATAAGTTTCACGGAAAATCACTTCGGGATAGGTAATTACGCGAGTGAAAAAGATAACTCCACTTCAATTTTTTAGAAGTTTGTCCTGCCCTTTTAAAATAAAGAGGTGAGGGTTATAAGAATGTTTTTCAATACAATAGAACGCTAATGCTAGGACTAAGATATCAATAATTTATATAGATATAAATAGTATATATGTGGGACGGTGCCTAGGGGTAATGATGAAATTTTGGACGAAAGAAAGCATAAGCCAAGTTTAAAGAACAATTAATTTATTAAGATAAGGAACAGGCTATTTACAGCTTTGAATTATTTACAAGATAAATAAAAGATAGTTCGAACAGAGGGCAGGAGTCACCTGCGAGATGGGGACGCCAAACATCGCTAGGCCTAAAGAAGGGGTCTGCAAAGGGAAAGTCGCTAAAAGGGCGTCGACCTTACTTCGTTCGTGTCCGGTGTGAGAGTGAACAAACGATCTCGCACTCAGGGACCATATGCGTCTGACGTCTTCGCTCCGAATTCTTTCATTGTGCATTGAAAAGCCTCTCGATTCACTTCAGTTTGTTTGGGGCCGCCATCTCTTACATCTCTCTCGAAATATATTGAAAATTCAAAACATTCTAATTATTCGAAACTAATCAATTACTATTTCCTACATATATACATACAACATCATGAAATACCAAACGAAGTGGATGGTCAATGGCTAGAATATACACTGATGTTCAAAATTAGTAGAACTTTTCAGACTTGATCGATTATCTCTAGGACTACTGGACAGATTTAAATGAAATTTGGTTTTTACATAGGCTTGATACAATTCAAAACATTAACCATTCAACAGTAATAGTACACGTGCATGACCATGCGTAACACTCATCGAAATCAGGAGGTATGAAACAATGATTGCAGAATAGTAAAAAATGGATTAATTGGGGGTATAGTCTCTTCTTACAGATATAGAAGCCTCGCCTCATTTTATACTAGAAATAAAGGAGTTTATGAATGCCTCCGACAATTGGTCCCAATCATTCAGCAATGCTATTTTCAGACCTTGTATGATTCTCAAAGAGGTGTTGCGAGCTACAATTGCCCTCCCCAGAGCTCCCAGGTATGCTTTGTAGAACTGAAATCTAAAGATCTGGCTGGCCTATACAACGAATATCTCCCCTTTCCAGAAATGTGTCGACCAGATAAGCTCTATGTGGCCTTGCGTTGTCATCCATTGAAATGAAATTAAGGCCAACTGCACCTCTGAAAAGATGAACATAGGGCTGCAAGATCTCATCCCTATACAATACAGCAGTCACAGGACCTCCTTCAAAGACATGAAGGTGTGTGGCCATCCAACGGGTCCTGCTGGGACTATCAAACCTCCACTGTCATAACAGTCAGTTTCTTGAACATTAGAAGGCAGGTAGCATGTTCCCGGTTCTCTCAATATGCAAGTACAGCGCGAATCACTGGTTAACTGGGCCGACCTCATCAGTGAAGAGAACTGTCACTCTTTGATCCATGCTTCAATCTCTATTATCTCTGCATCAATTTAAACGAACACTTCTGTTCGCAAAACTGAGAGGGATGCGAACAATAGGTCCTTTTACAAGCAACCCACACTCATGAAGTCTTCTGGAAAAAGTCACTCTTAAAATTCATGTTCCTGTGGCCGTATGCAACTCACGAGAGAGCCGAGAAACTAGTATCCCAGATATGATTTGTGATAATAGACAAATAGTGGTCTTTTTGTGGCACTTGGAGGACCTTGTCCAGGCTTTTTCTCGACTAATCCGGTATCCTGAAACTGTTTACATAAGTTGAACACGACTCTGGGTGTTAAATTGAATTTTCTGTGAATCTGTATTTCGGATTGAGCTGCTTCTAACCTACCCTCAATTTGCCACCTCAACCCAGCATCTTAATATTGGTGGTTACTCATTTTTACTGCTTGAATTTTAAATTAATCGGTTGCTACAAAAGAATCCACCTTAAATATGACGTGGTGTGCTCGCGAACGAAATGCGGATTTTAGAGCGCGTGCTCATAAATACTGTTCCTCGACTAGCCCTGCATACATGTACGTTTACGTTAACGTATTCGATGTACAAGATTTGCATCTTTGTTTCAGAGCAGTATTTTTACATTTCCTTTATAAATCTTTTCATGAAATTTGATAAATTATGCAAATTCTCTTAATTTTGAACACCAAGATACATAATTGGAGAGAAAATTTTGCTAAATAGATTCAATTAGTTCGCTTGTGGAAAGAAAAGAGATGCATATTTTACGGAACCGCACTGACTAATCGACTTTTTCTAATGAATTATTGAAGCAATATCGCATTCTTTTGCGAAGGTACGATTGCACCTCTTCATTTGTTCAGATCAAATTTTTTCCTCATGAATAGTTCCTGCCGCTACAACGGGTGAGCGCTTTAATACCCAATAGACTGTGCACGAGATATACTCAAGGAATTTTAAAAAGTATTTTCTCTTAAGCAAAAAAATGTAGACTAGGAGAGACTTAGCGTGGAGAAAAAGCAAATTTAACAAAGGAAATGACCCAAGAGAAAGATTGGAAGTTATATTTACGTCGTACTATAAAGCTGCACGAGGAATATTGGCAACGGGCTTCATAATTTTGAACCATGGTAAAATGACGAGGACGACACCTAAACTGGCACCCCTTCTCCTAACTTCCACACTACACCAACGGAAGGGCGTTTGAGCCTCGACATATTTAACGAGCATCGTCTCCTTCTGCACGGCGGGACTAGGCTCGAGCTCATGACATGCCAGCCACGAGTCCATGGCCCTGACCATTAGATTACCGCGGCAATAGGGAATGACCCAAAAGAAACGCAAAAACAACTAGAACATGGTGGTTGTCAATATACTTCTCCATAATGCCGTTTTCAATCTAACAATGAATATTTATTCTTGAAATATGTTTTGAACAGAAATCGCGGGAACAACATTAAAGGAAAAGTTCACGACAATCCCAGGAAATGCTTTGAGGTGCCTCTGCATGATGCAGAAATAAGCGTTTGTTGGGCAGTTTCAGCCCAATGAATTGTATATATGCCCTATTTTCTTTAATAACACAATAAACTCTTAAATGTATGTAACGGAATTGTTGCAATCATTCGTAACATATTGACGGAGGAAGAACGATATTATTCGTTTTCCAGCAAGATGGTGCCACGGCGCATTCTTCACGGATTTTAATGCCATACGTCTATGGAATTTTCGGAAAAGAACATACAGTTTCTGTAAACTAACAGCCTCCCAGATCACTCGATCTGTTTGTCTGCAATTTTTATTTGTAGGATAACTTAAAGGATAGAGTGAACAGTAACAACCTGCATATAATGGAAGAGTTGAAAACGGACATTTACAATACAGTTGCAGATATCACACCAAATGAAATGGCAAAAGTTTTCTAAAACATGTTGAGACGGGCTAATTTGTGTATCGAAGTTCATGGTGAATACTTTCACCATCTCCTGTGAACTATTGAATGTTCAGTGGGTTGTTATTCATAATATTCTGCATTTACTACTTTTAAATAAAAATTATAATACATTAGTAATTTACTTTTCTGTAAATATTTCAATTTCTGTATTCATACCGGGCATCTTTTATGTTGGCCATCCTGTATTTTGAAACCCCGTTCCGATGAGAGGAATTCTATTATTTCTCATCAATTATTTATATGTATCCGAAATAACGTATCACAGTGAATGCTACACCTCAGGCTCACAGAAATTTAAATTAAAAAGAAAAATATATAAAAGTAGATTCCAGTTCTTCAACTATTTCTTTGAATACTGATTTCATTTTTACAGGAAAAAAATTGCTGTGTATATTTTCTTTTTAAATCGTATTGTGACGTCTCTCGCGTCCTTCTTCTAACATAACTCCTAAGTTCTTTGACGGCCACGATTAATGGCAAAACCTTTCCAACCCAATACCAAGAAGAGAAACGGATCGAATATGTAAATGAGATATACTTTAAAAGGATAGAAAGTTTGATGAGAAAGGGCGGCAAGTCTAGAGATAACTTAGTGTGGAATCATTCGGATCAAGTGTTAGTCGTCCTATAGCTCTGGAAGAAGGATACGTTCATCTCAATTAAATTATAAGAAAGTCTGAATCTTCTCATCTAAAATTACGTTATAGGTATTACCTCAATTGATGAAGGAAGGTGACTCTGCAAAAGGTAATATTTTGTATAGGAAGTTAGATTAATCAGTTAAATTATTATAATTAAGATAAGTGATCTAGTTGCGCGATCTGACTTGAATATAAGGTTTAATTGGGTGTTAACTCTCACTTTAAGAAAGTTGTTAAATAGAATTAAGTAATTTAAGTTATTCTTAATAAAAGTTGTGTTAAGAATCCAAAAAGTCTCATCATTTAGATTATCCCACACCTCTAGCTTACGCGGATCCTACTAGACATAGTCATCACAGGATGGCTATGTCGCAGTATATAACTCATAAAAAGAGATTTAAATTTTTCACTTATCAAAGCATTGCACAAGGTTTTTTTTTTATTTTCGTTATATTTATTTCGAAATCAAATATACGATTTCAAGATGACAATAGTAAAAGTGCGTAGCCTACTGGCTGAATAACCAGAAGATTAACCGGGGCCTCTTTTCCGTAACAAAATATCTTTCACGTAAGTTTCTTCTTCACGCGTAGAACTAAAATATATGCGCGTGTCTCTTAGTAAATCTTCATATAAGTATTGGAATATATACATTTTTAAAATAGTGTTATATTCAATTGAGAGTTCATATCAGAAATGGAATAAGCAGCTGCTCTCTTTTTCTTTTCAGATCCTTCAGTGCGTGTTGCAAGCAGGAGGAATGGTGAGTGTTCTTTTTTCTATTTGTCTCATGAACATTCTCGCGATGATACTGTCATGCAGTGAGTCATCTTTTAAATGCAGGGTAGTTCATATAATTCACAGGCTGGTTTTTTGGAGTAAATCGTAATTTATGATGGAACTCTCTAGTAATTACGTTACATTTTCTTCGAACTGAAGTCACACATAACACGTGTATATATATATATATATATATATATATATAATAATTCCCTTTAGCATCCTTTTAATTAACTCTTTTTTTAATAATATTTAAATAAGCTTTTAATTCTTAAGTTCAAAACTAACGCCCTTATCTTAATCGTAATCAACTAGTATCAGAAATCCCTTTCCCACCCATTTTAATCAATCAGAGCTTTTGTTGTAAAGGAGTCATGAAGTCTTCACTGCCAGGTATAAAAAGCGAAAATCTTTTGTGATCTCTCTCTTTGTCCACTTGCCTTCACCATGTAATCGTCGCCGTTTGCTTTTTTTG
>BMAV01022423.1:0-43533 GCA_019973955.1 Trichonephila inaurata madagascariensis
TCGAAATTGTCTCACACTTGGAAAATTATATTCCCTTATCTCTTACATAGGAATAACATGTGGTAGATTTAATGTACATGCAGAAAGAAAAAACCATTAAATTACTGCTATACTTACGGCTATGTTTATTCAAATTTAATAATTTCATTTGCTCTAAAATAAAATTTGCTGCCTCGAAATTTTCAGCATTACAGTTTTCAATATACTTTTCCCATGATTGAATAGCCATAACATGATGAGGAACAGAATTAATGGAAGAGATTTCTTCAAAGACATTTACTGTATTAAGAATATTTAACAATTCGCTGAAATATGTTAACCTAGAGGAGGATTATTAAGAATTTTTCCAACAGAAGGTATATTTAATTCACGCGATTATTATTAAATAAAACAATAGAGATCTGTATTTATTTTCAGGGATTTTAAAATGGAAGGACAATTTTCGCAATTCATAAAAAGAAATGTTATGCAACTTTCACAATCATGTTTTAGAACATTGTTTTTAGATAAGAAATCAGATATGGGATTTTCTCGCATTAGCAGATTTTCTTTTAAACATTCAAAACTGGTAATTTCGTCTTTCTTAATGAAATTAGTAAACAGTTGTTCGTCTAATTGTTTCATTTTTTCCTTTCGTTGAATTGTCACCGAGCGTTCTTTAATTTTTTCATTCAAGTAGGATGGACAACATGGATGCATTCTCTGATCTGAAGGATATGCATTCTCTGATAATTTTGGATACACTCTAGGTATTTCTACAACAATACCAGTCTTGTCTGTAATTTTATCTTTTCTCACAATGAAAGATTCAGGGAAATGTTTAATGCACACTACACTATTGTTAGTATTTTTAAAATCCTAGGAATTTTCCTTTTCAAGTTTGTAACAACTGTTCATCTTTTGGGAAACGAAACACAGAAACGTACGGCTGCCCCGGTTTATTAGAGGAACAATTTGGTACACAACAGTAACGAGGCATTATTATGAAATGTGTACAGCTTTAGGTTAAGTTATTAATAATATTTTTCAGTTAATTAAGATTTGACAGAATAAACAAAACACTAATTTTACATTTAAGCACTAATTTCTCTTATAAAACAAAATATCTTTTTTTACAAATAATCAAGGATGTTGGCATATATGCGTCAGTTTATTATATCGTGTTCTCAAGACTCAAAAGAATAAAAATTCAATGATAAGAATAATACAAATATCGTGCCTTTTCTTTTTGCTTAATAAAGAAATCCTGATTAATCCTTTTTGCAGAAAATCCAATCAATTTATCCTGAGTAATGAATATAATTACACGTGGGATATCCTATCAACTTTGTCAGCATACAAGATGGAAGTGGGAATGTAATCGTTTCTCCCGCCAAATTCTTCCCTCCTTTAATCACGTGACCGGTTTCAGGTCAGTCCAGTGTCAGGGCTTACTCTCTTCTAGATAGCTTTGCATGGGCTGGGGTCGAACCCGCAACCTTAGGTGCAGATGGCCAGCGACAAACCAACTACGCCACGCAGTCGGCACTTGCGGAATTGTAAGGAGAGTAAAACCAAGAGCACGGCAATGAATACAAAAATGTAAAATGATTTTTTTAAATGAATGCTCATATTATAAATAGATTTAAACGAACTGTGTGTGTGTGTGTGTGTAATCCTCACAAATTAGCATTTATTGTTAATGTTAAATAATTAAAAAGAATGTAAAATTCCGATTAAGAATAATTGTGTTATTTTTAATATTTAAAACGAGAATACTTCAAAATGTTTTAACCCAGGAGCAGACGCGCATTCAATATTAATGGTTATAGTCGCGCGGGGTGACGAAGTCACCCCGAAGATTTTTTTACAATTATTTTTATTGTACACAATAAAAATCACTATTCCAGTGAATAATTTAACGAAGAGAATGTATACTTACCTACTTTCTACCTTTCTTCATTGATAATTTGAGAAAAATTCCAATATAACCGAATTAAGATGTTTCTAAGGTACGCGACCTTAATAAAGGACACAAATCACAGAAACTTTTCACGAACATTACAGGAATGACATCTGCAAGCAAAACTGTCATATTTTGTGTAAATTTTTGTAGTTTGTACCGTACCCCGTGCGAACGCTCCCGGATTAAATGTTGAATCAATGTAAAACTATGAATGTTAAGTTCTAAAAATGAATTATATAAAACCTTTTTCACATCATGCTTTATATGTTTCAGAATACTCATAAAAATAAATATTGGCCAAAAAATCCTTCAAAGCGCTTTCTATGCTTTTCGAAATGTCATATAACTCTTTCGTATAGGCGCATTATTTACAACTTCCTAAATGAAAAATAAAGACATAAAAAAGGAACGAATTAACCATTCCAGTAAGTTCGAAGGTCAAACATGAATTTTTTATCTTCCTAGAATGCTTCTCTGGGTCTGGGTTTTGTCTTTTCTCTGAAATAGAGTATTTTAGATTTAAAAAAAATTCAGTAAAAATATCTCTCATCGTGGGATTACAGCAAATCAAACAAAATGTGATGTTTTTTTATTTATTTATAGGATCAGATAGCTAATGAATGTATCGAAATGAAAGCTTTTATGTTTGATGAAGTAATACTAATAAATTCTATTAGTGTAAATGTGTATTTTTTATTACTTCAGAAAGTATTTTCTTACTTCATTACAGTAAATTAATTTTTTTTAATCTTTTATTTTCGATATGCTTGCGCCCTTGTAGGGTTATCGCGCCCAGGGGCACGCCCCACACTTTGAGAAACACTGTGTTAAGGACATACATCGGTTGATAGACGAATTATAAAGTATTCTAATTTAAAAAAGCTGCATTTCATTTAACATCATTCTCTTTCACTACCTATCTGTGTAAATCTGCATTTTCATGCATTAATTATTTTGTTTGTGTCTTGCGTTTTGTTTAAAACGTGGTTTTAAACGGGTACGTTTTTTATTATAGTAATTATGTAGGTAAGTGTATATATTCTGTATTTTTTATTGTTAAAATATAAATATTGACGAGGTTTCTTTGTATTTAACCACACCTACGCCACTGGTGGACCGCAACACCTTAAAAAATTAAAAGTTGACCGTACCTTGTAAAAGTCTGCCCACCCTTGCCCTAGGCTTAGATTTGCACCAGATGATCTTGTCTTCAAAATGGACAAAAGAAGGGGCACCAGTTTCAGCGGCCTTCCTTTCATTCGTTTAATCTAAAACTGGGCCGTGGTGCACATGTTTGAAAGGGATGCCAGGGATTGCATTCTCAGTGTCGAATTAACTGGTCAATTTATGCTCCTACCGTTTCTACGTGTGACAACAAGAGGGTGGTAGTCCAGACAGGCCTTTGTCCCGAAGGAAACAATGGTGATTGGGAGCAAGACTGAGGGTGCCGGGTGCAGATCCATGTTCCTTCGGCTCAAAAATTTTTAGGGGGCGTGACATAGGCCCGCCCAAAAGGTTTAAAGACAGAAGGTGACTGAGATTGGCAAGGAGCGATACCAGCAAAAGGCTGCGAGATAGCGGGAACAGTGATAGGGGTCAGCTGGACCTGACGGTATCAGCAAAAGACCTATGGGATGGTAGGAGGAAGCAAAAGGTGTGAAAAAGAACCCTGCTTGATTTTTTTTTTTGATGAATCTTAATCGCTACGATGTTTAGTGGAAAGAGCCTGATGACAATGATACCAAGTGAATGGTAACTAGATATACAGACTTTAATTCTTACAGATACAATAGATATACGTGTCTATCTGCGATAACTAATTGTACATAAAAAGCAATTTTACTAAAGCTGTGTTATTTTAGTAAAGCTTCCTAGAAATTTAAATAAACTTGGGGGTTCTTGATTTACACTACCTATTTCTTCTTTCAAGATTATAATCTCAATGTTATTGGAGGGCTGTTATAAAATTCAGGCAAATGTAGTAACAAGAGACACTGAAATTTGTTCAATGTTATGGTCAAGAAGAAATGTAACTATTTTTCATACTTTTTAGTGCAAATCAAACTAATAGAAATTCCTTTAGGGTAAAAAATTTTATATATATATATATATATATATATATATTTTTAAATTTTTTTTTTCATTTTCAAATTTATTTGAGAGGAACATAATTCCTAAAAAAAAACTAACTTCCATTAATAGTAATTGATTCTATGAATAGACTCAGGAAAGTAAAGACATGAAATCTAATTTTAAAAAACGTTTATTTTTACGAACACACTCAAACAGGTCTATCTACACTCGCGACCAAATACAGATGGATTTTTTTCGCCGCCTAACCAAGGGGATCATACAATTGTCACATTTTAGCAGGTGTCGTTTCCGGCCTTACATGGCTTCGAACTGTTACAGTTTTCCTGGCGTTGTAAACCTTAGAATTATTAATCTATTAGATTGTAAATTTTTCTGGTAAATATACGCGTGGATTGCTTTTTGATGACGAAAGATTATTCATTATCACCGTTGTTCAATGTCACAAAAGCATTGGCGGATTGGCGAAAGAAATCAGCCCTGGCAGGAAAAAATATGCTGGCCCTAAGGCCCTAAATGAAACGTAATTATACATATATGTTATCATTTCTTTGTCATCATAAAAAGTAATTTTATAAAATAAAAATACGTCTTTACAGAAAAGTAACACTTTATTCATATATATATATATATATATATATATATATATATTGCATGCACAAACAAGAAATATCAGTGATTAAATAATTATATAAGCAAAAAAGTGGTTGAATCATAATTAACCATTTAAATAATTTTTAATCCAGGCGCTTGGGCAACTATTTCTTTCACGGTAACGGTTATACATTTACATGGAACCTTAGAGAAAGATCTATTATCCACTCACCATAATAAATTCAACCGAGAACAAATTTTTGAAGTTACATATAAAAATAGATAGCAGTCCACGTTAAATGCAGCGCAAAAACGCTGGTGGAGGTGGGTGGGAAACCACTCTCCCAGTTGATTTAGTTTTTGTTTCGCTTTCATAGGAAAACGAAGAGAAAATGACGTCACATCTCCATGACAGCAAAGCCCGTCTTTCAACCGTCTGCCGCATCTCGACGGAACGAGGAGAGAAGGGATAAATTTCTTTAATAACAAAGATTAAGAGAATAACATTTTTAAGTCCATTACTCGTTACCTCTTAAATAACTGTGTGCGGTTATTGAAAGGGAATTTTAAATAACTACTTGGAAGAAAGTAAGAAAAGGTAGAGGAGTTTGAAATAAGATCATGAAGGGTGAAGTTGCCACACTAAACGCTGATCAAAAACTTGCATGGTGCGGGGGGGGGAATAAATAGAGTGAGTGAAGTCTTGCAAAAGAAAACAATTAGTGTAACAATAAAGCTCATAACTTTTTAATTCGTATCAAGACATTCTCATCCTTTTCAGAGCTGGGAAGTGTTGATACGAGTGATTAAGAACTGCTCCAGGTCTCTTAGAAGAGCTAGGAATAGAATTGTTGTAAGCCAGGATTTCTCTGATAAATTCATTTGAAATCTGAGGTAACCGGTTGAAGAAATTTCTGATTGTTTTTTGATGAAATCAAGAAGCGGCGGAACATTAAGATCTTTATGCAAAACTTCGTTCCTGAAGAAACCAAGGTGCGTTTGCTGCTCTACGCAGTTGAATGTTTTGAAAAGTGTGCAATCTTTTCAGGTGAGTAACTGCCGCCCTGCCCAGATGGGAGAAGCGTACAGCATGATGGGGTGAAGAATGGCTTTGTATAATAGAACCTTGTGCCTTAATGCGAGCTTGCGCTTGGGAGAAATCAAGCGATTTAGAGTGCTTCTCATTCCGGCCGCCTTTAAACTATTTCTTCCATTTTATCTTCAATTTTTGGTTTAATAACTTTTAATTTTGGTTTAATAATATATAATAGATAAATAGTAAAATTCTGCCATATAAAAGCTACTGATAAGGTCATTTGTAGCAAATAAACAGTTTTCCCAGAATTAAAGATTTCGTGAGTCTGGGGTGACTCTGGGTCCAGGGTTAACACCACTGTTCAATGTAACAAAAACAGTGGCAGCGTATTGGCGAAAGAAATCGGACTCATCAGGGAAAAATATGCCGGCCCTAAGCCATGAAATGTAATTATACATATATGGTATCACACACATTCATTGTCATCATCATCATCATATAAAGAAATTTTATAAAACAAAAATATAGCTTTGCAGAAAAGTAACACTTTCTTCAAACTACAAGCAGTAAATAACAGTGTTTAAATAATTACATAAACATAATAGGGGTTGAATCATAATTATCCATTTAAATATTTGTTAATTCAGGCGCCTGAGCAACTATTTCCTCCATTATATCTTCATTTTTTGGTTTAACCAAAATATCCTTCTCTATGTTCATCAATAGCAATGGCTCTAAATTAGTTTGCTTCGTAGTACTTTATCTACATTTTATAATTTTTAATTTTGAAGAAGCTCTTTCGCATTCAACTTGCGTTTTAGACAGGGAGAGTACAAGCAAAAAAGGCATTGGCGTACGCGTTTCTATATAAATTATATTTCGAGATTAATTTGTATACACACAAGACACAAATTTGGCAAAATGGAGTTATTGAGTTATGGTTATAGATGGTTATGGAAAATAGTTATGGAGGAATTCGCATTGATAAAACAATACTTTCTCTTCTGACACATAAATAAGATTTAAAATAATGATTGTCAAGCGAATTTTTTAGCATTTCCCATTTACTTACTTGTTTCTAATATTCATCCTTAAGATTATTAACTGTTACACTGTTTAGTGCCCTAATAATATAGATAAATAGTCGAAAGAATTAGGCGCCTATGACTTCGAAAAATTTTTGGTATCGAGAAGACGCATATCTTCATACAACTTCCTATGCCCTTTAAACTTACCTTCCAACGATGAAATGGTGTTAGCTATTATAAAATTAAACACAGTCACTTCGAATTGTTTGATAAGGCAATTAAAATTACAGTCAGGTATTTTTTTACAAGCTTTTATTTAACTTGCAATGTAATTTGTTCGGGTGGAATCTTGCAACTCAGTTTTGAAGCTGATGTCTTCAACCAATTGAGCTGAAATTTTGTATACATGTTTAGTTTGGAGGGTAATGCATGATTTGACCTTTTATATTGTGATATTGTAACTAGTTAAAAAGATATTAAATTAAAACCTTAAAACGCATAATTGTTTTACCCCTGATGACTTTTTATTCTGCCGAGCAGCTTATCGGATCTGAGCTTAAAAAAGTTCCGATTTTTCGACGTTTCTTTAAAAAACATCTAATTCTTTCTATCAAACTCAGACAAAAAATAATTACATAATCGGAAATATCATTTATTCCTTCGCGATACGGTATAATTCTTTTTAAAAAATAATGATGTTTTCTATTATTCATGATTTTTTTCTAAAGTGAGTCAAAATCGATGCTTTTTCGTGAAATGATTTCTAAATCATTCCGTATGAATTTTTTTTCGTGTTAATGAATTGATATTCAGCATCAAAAAAGTTCAGGCTTTTCTCTTTTAGAATCAGTCATTTAAAAAAATAAAATGCCGAAAATAGTTTTTTTCCCCTTACGATTTTTCAAAAAGTATTCAAATTTTTAATTAAACATTTAATAACTTCGACACTTTTTAAAGATAATCGCACGAAACTTTTTTTTTTCGTTTGTAAAATGGTATTATCCAAATTCTGAATAAAGATTGAAAAAATTGGTTTAAAATTACAGATTTAAATTTTTTTTTTGTTTTCGTTTTTAATATAGTATTATACAAAAAGAAAAAAAAAGTTTTAATATTTGATTAATTTTTCTTTGTCCAATGTTGTTTTAGTCTAGACTGTTTGAAATTAACCCACAAACGAACTTGCAATAATGATGCGTTGAACAGACTGAGAAACCTGTCCAGCGACAACTAAAAAGTAAAAAATAAATTAAAAAAACTTTAAACAAGCTTTTATTTAAATGCGCTAAAAAGAATGAAATAAACTTTTCTTTTAAAACTTTTTTGCTATCAACTTATAACGTCATGACACAATCTATGATATAAAAGCTTGTCGCGAGATTTACCTGTGTAGATAAACAAGTAAATTAAATAACTTGATCTGATTGATTTTAATTTTTAAAATTTTCAAACTAAGTAAATACTAGTACTTGAATCTCGCGACAAGCTTTTATATCATAGATTGTGTAATGACGTTATAAGTTGATAGCAAAAAAAGTTTTAAAAAAAAAAATTATTTTATTCTTTTTAGCGCATTTAAATAAAAGCTTGTTTTTAAAAAAGTTTTTTTTATTTTTAATTTATTTGTTGTTCATTTGCTTCACTTTTTGGCTTTTTCTAAAATTATATCACAACCCAACTTTTCTACATTATTACAATCCGTTTTAAGCGATTTTGATGCCTTTAATATTAAAACAAAATTTCTAGAAAAAGGCCTTTAAAGAGCTTGTAGCCTCCCAAACTATATTATATGCTAAAAGGCAATCTAATTCTTAAGTCTGCAATTATTACGTTACTGGCTCAATATATTGAAATATTTTCAAATATATGTGAGCAGACAAAATTATTCAAAAAGTTGATATTTTTTCCAAAGCAAGGTTTTGCCATTTGTCGTATCTGTGAATTTTGTTTATAATTTTAAGCAATACTTGTGAATGTAATTATTAATTCTACGTATAAGCAATTATCTTTGTAATCGAACGTGTCCAAAATTTATTTAAGGTCTCATACTATTTCAAACTCCATCTAGTTTCACCAATGAGATGAAGCTTCCCAGATTTTGTTTTATCATCGATTTCTCTCCATACATCCATTCTTTGACAGGATTCTTTAAAGAATTTGCCACAGTCATTTATTAAGCAAAAGGAGAAGATCTCTTCTTCTAAAACGCTTCTCTAACAACTGAGCGTGGGTCCATTTCATATATGTCAGTAGTATTATCAACTAGAAATGAGTAAATATTCGTTTCTCGTATCGCAGCTGAAATTAACCGTCTCATGGCATTCTTGATGCTAACTTTGATGTAATCTATCGTCATTTAGGTAACAATGTTACACATAAATTCTCGAAGGACTTTTTGACCAGGGTGTGACCCAGGTCAGAAGAATTACAATAAAAAAATCGTGGAAATTTCCCCCTCTAAACATTTCATTTTAACGTTCAGTAGTCCAAATCTACCATCATCTATCAAAGCTGGATATTTAAACTGCAAAATATGATCATATATACCGAAACCTCTGCTATGTTTCAAGCGTCAGAAATTCGGAAATTCCAAAACTTCTTGCCGAGTACAACTGACTTGCTCTAGATGTAGTCTGCTGAACATTTTTTCCCTTATTGCAGTATACAGCCAAAGTGTATTAATTGTTCCCAGACCCTTCCGTCTGATTCTAAATTATTCCCCAAATGGAAAATAAAAAACATATCCAGGAAATAAAAGCAAATAAAAATACATCTTATCGCGAAGCCCGTAAACTAATGGCCAATTACCCCAAATCTACACCCAGGCTGCCAAATCCTCTACTGTAAGCAATACGACTCAAACGGATGAAAATATTTAAAAAATAAAATACCCACCATTAAAACAACATTAGTCATTTTATCATTTTTATCTCTCTCCCGAAATCAAATACATCTTCATCTATTCCTGCAGTTTCCTCATCGTTTTTATCAACTCAGGCACGCTTCTTACCATCCACTTTTTCTGTTGCGGATACAGCTTCATCCGAGAATTTAATACTGCTTCCTCCATATCCAACAGTCTACTTTATTATGTGTTGCATCATCCTCATGCAATCAAACACTTGTAAGATCTCTAAACATGTTCAATGTTTTCAGACTTGTCAACTGAACGAAGTCCCTCTGTTCTTAAAACAACCATCTTCATATCCAATAGTGTACCTTCTACAACTATATCTGCTGCAAACCAAGTCTTCAAACCAAAAACTCGTTAGAAAAAGCTTATTAATAAAACTATTTCCAATGTTTCAATACCTACTTTAAGTTAAAAATAGTAATAAAGAGGACACTTCATAAATCAAGAAAGAGAGTACACCTGTAAAAGATACACCGAACGAGGAGGACATGAATGTGTATGACATAGACCAGGGGTACCCAACACAAATCAATTGGTGGGCCAAATAAGAATTTTCTAAATTGAGGTGGGCTGCACATCTCAAAACAAAGCAACAAATCATTCATAATATTTTACTTGAGATTTTTTTAATAGCAACGGATAATTTAGTCGACGTGCATCGTAGTTGATTGTTCATGTTTTCATCGAGCAACCTGCTACGATATTTTGTTTTTACCAGGTTTAATTTAGAAAGAAAAAAATGTTGTTCCAAATGCTGATGTAATGTGTATAGCGACAATCGTTTTAAATTTGGAAATTTATCTTTGAGGATACATTTTGAAATTATTCAATCTTATTCCCTTTGCACAGGCGTTTTAGCTGGATGCTTGATTGTAATTATATTAGCTCCATTTGTAAATTTGGAGGCGCTGATTCCACCTCCACATTAAGTGGAGCTAAAAATATTGTAAATATTTCCTCAAATTTTTGTATGTAGAAGAATCTTGTGTTGAATTCTTCAAATAATTTTCCGATTTCCGTAGAATATTTGAAGAAGTTTTTATATTCCCTTTTATAGTGATTTTACGATGGGAAAAGAATCAAATTGTGTTTAACCGCAATTGATTTTCATAAAGCTGAAGCATTGCTACAAAGGCTTTTATATCTTGACTAGCTACTTGACTTTTATATCTGAAATGCCCTTTCTTCGCACGGGTTAAGTTTTAAAAGCATAAAATTCACCTATTATGGCAATGATAAGATTTTTTTAGGGTGGGTAAAACCCTGTATGAAGTAGTACAAGCAAAAATTAAAAATATTTTTTTCATATGAATGTTCACATAAAAATAATTTTAAATAAATTGCAATTTGGCCTCAAAGTAAATAATAATTTAACAAAAATAAATATTTTAATGTAAGAGAGCAAATTAGCATGCTAAAAAAAGTAAATAAGTTAACAAAAACAAATATTTCAATGTAAGAGAGAAAAATAGCTTTCTAAAAAGTAAATAGATATGAATGAATGCAAATATAAATAAAAATTATAACAGAAAAGTGATAGCAGTAGTAAGTTTCTGCTTTGAGAACTATGGGGGAAATAACCTGCAATAGATAAACCGAAAGAAAAAATTAATGATGATAAACTGATTCACTAAATGCTATCATAACTAAGAAATATTAAGCAACATTTTAGGATTGATCTGCTTCTGTTTTCCTGCAACTTTAATGTTGCTTTCAAAAATTTCCCATTCCTCATTATTAGAAGAAACAAACAATCTTGTTTTCAAAAATTTCACATTCTTCATTATTAGAAGAAACAAACACATAGGCAAAACAAAGTGTCCGGCATATTCTATTCTGCGCTATTACATAAAAAAACAACAAAAAAAACGTTGCCATTCACTAAAAACAAAACTTTTCCAAACATAGATAATAAAATATTAGCACGCACGTGCAATTACTCAATTTTTAAACAAAGTAAAAGTACAGTAAATTAAGGTATCCGACTACGTTCGGTATTGTGTCCCTAAGCAATATTATTATACCTGAATATTGGTATTCATTTGAGGTAAGTAAATTGATTTAACTTCTTTAAAAATTGGGATCTTTTTATCTTTTTTCGTTCGGGGAGGCATAATAAATCACAATAAATCAAATGAAGAGTCCTAATTCGACATACACTCATATCTATTTTAATATTAAACATATATACGTTAGTTAAGCATAATGACTACGCGACAAAAACGAAAAGAACACATAACGCGCGAACAGCAAACAGTTAACAGAGAGAAAAAAAAAAAACATGACATCATTTCACCCCCATTTCATTCCGTGCGGGCTTGCGCGCAAAACGGAAATACAGGCATTTCGGGTAACATCTCCCACCTTGAGTTTCAAACCAGGGAAACTCAAATCCTAACTATCTGTTTTATTAATCGTCCATATCGGGATCGTTTTCTCAGGAACAGCCCTGAAGAAAGTCATTAACAGTCCTGACATCTGGCTCATCAGAATAAGTCTCTGGAAGAACACTCTACCAGTCTGTTGGACAGTCGGTTCATCTGTAGGGAAAAAATTCGGCCCACTGGAGGTTTACCGAGATCAACTTTTTGAATACTTCAAGGGGTATTAATCAGAGTACAGGGCGTAGAAATTCTCCACTCTTTTCATTTTTTACTTTACCAGTCTGATACTTCCATCTTTGGACGGATAGAGTTCCATAACTTTAGCTAGAGGCCATTCAATCCCTCTTGGTATTGTCACTAGAAACTAATACAATATCACCAATTTGAGAGGTTTCAGATTTTATCAAATTTCGACGACTGACGTAAATGGCCCAAATATACAGTGCGAAATCTTTTCGTGTCTTGCTTCACTCGTTGTCTGTAAGCATGCCTTTTATTTAACGATGATGAATCTAAAAATATCAAGATTCGAATTCCTTCTGTTTAAGGTCATGCAAGAACATGGAAGGAGTAAGTGGAGTCAAGTCATTCACGTCATCTGAAACATAGGTCAAAGGCCGCTGGTTAATTATATTTTCTGTGTCACAGATAATGGTGTTCATCTCTTCTAAATTAAGTGAACTTTTCCCAAGACCTTTCGTAAAAATTTTATACCTGATCAAACGTTCCCCACCATGGTGCAGATGGAGAATTAAATTTCCAAATAATCTTTGAAATCCACTGTATTGAGAAATAACGTCCCAGTCGATTTTCTTCAGTAAATTTTCAGCGCCGGTAAAAAATTAGAGCCATTGTCACAGTATATTATAGAAGGTCGACCCCTTCGAGCAATAAATCTTCTAAGAGTCTGCAAAAGTTTTCTGTAGATAAAGATGTAGCTAACTCTAAATGGATAGCTCTGTAAATAGCGCATGTAAATATAACAATCCAAGATTTCTTACTATCCCTTAAAATCAATGGACCTGCGTAATCTATTCCTACGACTTCGAAAACTGCAGCCTTTACGCGATCTTCACAGGAAGAGGTGCTTCGACGATAGGTTTAGGTCTCCAAATTAAATCGTCTACATCACAGGTTGGTGTAATTACATTTTTACAGTTTTCCGATATTTAAGACTCCAAAATTCTTCTCTTAAATTGCACATCACAATTTGAATTCCAGCATGGTTTAATTTTTCATGTCTGGTTCGAATAATTTTATACAACTGATGCCTCGAAGGTAATATTGTCGGATATAGAAAACTTTTGTATCTTTTTCTCATTAAAATTCGAGTCTTTACTTTCAGAATACCGTTTGATCAACGTAACACTGAATTGCCTTTAAACGTTTATCATCAGTTCTTAGGTTTCTTTCTGTACAATTTTCAATACGGCGATTCTATCTATCTCTTCCAGCAAAACTCCAATAATTCGGTTACTCTTTTCAATTGTACAGTTAGTAAAAAATCGATACATCCACAGTAACTCTAGAAGTCTGTCGTACGAGGAAAATCGGTTATAATATTTTTCCTCAAAGGCTCCCCTTCACATGGTTAGCAGCGCTGATGACAGTCTTCCTTTTTTCAGAATTTATACGTTATCAAAATCAGGAGTTACGTTAGACTTCGGCCATTCTTCTTCTGGAGGTCTTTTAACCAATCCATACCTTTCACCATCTTGACATCGCTAGAATTTCAACATTGCAAACTAATAGTTAGAAGGAAGGTCAGCCGTATCTTCAATGGTCCTGGAACGTGGTACCAGTCTTCAGTGCTTGTCAACGAGCGAATTTCTTTGACTCTGTTATAAAACAAAGGGGCCCAGTTTTCCGTTCCTTTGATCCAATATATAAAGTATCTGTCGAGTCTGACCAAAAATTTTAGGCAAATTTTCCAGTTTCATATCACGCACACACTCTGGGATAATCTAGCTCCGATACTGCATGCAAGGAGTTCCAGTCTCGAAATGGACAGAGACTTCATTGGAGCAATCCTGCATCTTGCCTGTATAAGTTGACAGGTCGTTACCCTTTTCAATTCTCGCATCTTAAAAATACACAAGCAGCATATGCTATCTTACTCAAGTATCGCAGAAAACGTGAAATGTTGTGCTTCCCGGTGCATTCCTACCGGGGAATAAGACATCGGAATTTCTATTTTATTTTAGCTTAGACAGTTCTTTTCGCCATCTTTCAAATTTTTACTAATGGAGGCGGGAGTTCTGTTTCTCATGACACTTTTAATTTCCAGCACTCTTGAAGGAGGACCTTTTGGACCCAAACGTAACAGGACAAGTGAAACCAAGAGGTATCAAAAATCTTATGTACGGTTGGACAAATTTTCCTTTTGTCACAGGTGTATCGTCTTCAACACAATCTCGTAAAATCTATCGTAAGAGAACTGGGTCTTAAATGCCACCTAAGCCCCAGAACTGAAATGCTTTTTCCCTTTCTGGTGGTAAAAGGTCGCAAGATTCTAGGTCACTATAACTGTGCTCCCACCCTCGGAAGTTCAAATTTAGCGGTGCTAAGGACTGTTTTGATTCTCGATAAATTTCTCGCTTCTCTCGCCGTCCACACTGGTAACTCTACGTAAATGATTCTAACAACAGAGTTGTTGTTTTTTCAAAATTGTGAGGAACGTTTGCAGATGAAATCGAATTGTTGTTCTAATAGATAAGGAGAACAAGAAAGCCCGAAACAACCTCCGATGCTGAAAAACTTTAGGTTTAGCTGGATCCTCTCCTACCATATAAAAATTTTAGATAAGGTCTATCCAATTCACTCAGACCAATTCGCAAAAATGCTCAACGAATGTCTGCAACAACGCCTATTTTCTTAAATCGAAATCTATTCATGATGGCTGAATGAGTCTGACAGTGTTTGGTCCCTTTTCTAAACAATCGTTGATCGAAGGCGAATTCTTTTCAGCTGGATCCGTCAAAACAGGTAATGTACTCTTTGTAGAGGAATTTTCCTTAATTACTGCCCCATGAGGTAAGTAATGGTCACTTTTATCGTTGCAGTAGTTCTTCTCACTTCTTCTATGACTCTTCTTTGAAGCCATTCACTGAAAACTCCTTCGTATGCTTCTAAGTTTCCCGGTCTCTTCAAGGAATTAATACAATTTTTCAACCTTCTTCATCTAGATTTCTGCACGTGGGTAAGGGAGGATGGCCTGTATCCATGGGAGACAACAACATATCTTCCATCAGAATCCATTTTCACACTTCTGTTGAAATGTTCTTCTGCGGCCTTTTCAAGTTCTTTTGCCTCAGTTTCTTTCTCCTGGGTCTAAGATTCCGAGAGTGTATCTAGTCGTCATAAATCGGAAATTTTAGCGTCGCTTGCTATATGAAGAGACATGACGCTATTCCTCGTGCTAAGGTCTGTAGATTCTCCCAGGCCTGTTTTCCTATTAATGTCCACCCAAGTCAAGTTTCCACCAAAACTATATATATATATATATATAGGTCAGACTTTAATTGTTTTATATGTTTCCTGTATATACTTACCTTAAAACATCAGCCCCCAATTAATCCAGTATGAATTTCATCAGGAGAAAATTGATACAACAAGTCTAGTTTCGCTATTTAAATCAGACAGAAAAATTTTTGTTTTAATTTCCTTAATAATAAAATTATGTACCCTGTGGTAGTACTTCCTGGAATTCCGAACAAATTATTTCTTGATTCAACACTTCGAAATTACAAACGGTATTTTATCAGAAAAGCTCTTAAGTAAATCAAATATCTTTTTGTGGGTTTCTACCGTCTTTACCGCCGAATAAACTATGCGTGTCAAATTCTCTTCAGCACGCATTCATATCTCATTTCTTTAATGGCGAAATTAGTCAAGTATGATTTACTACTACCAGAATCACTAGAAACCCTATATGTTTCATTTTATTTTACCCTTAGACGAACAATGAGTGTTTGCAAAAAGAACTTTGCGAGTGGGTGTTGCGTTGGAGAGAGTCGGATCTTCATTTTCGCTTTCTACTTTTCTTCCTGACGTGGGGTTTTTCTGAATTTTCATTAATACATATTTGCATCATTAATGACCTTATAATGAGATTTACCACAAAATTCGCAGGTGGTACTTTGCCTCTACAAAACGAAAACGTGTTTGACTGCAACATTGAAAACAAGCGGCCTTTTTCATCAATATCCGCTTTTTCTCATCATGATAAATTATGAGAATGTCTGCAATGGTTGCTAAAATGTAATTCTACCGCAGAATATACAAGATTCTTATTTTCAGAAGAGTTATAAAGCTCTGCAGCCGTGTCGGAATTCTTTCCTGCTTTGATGACGCGGAAGTACATTTGTTTATATTATCTAGTTCAAGATTAAACCCCGCTTCCAGCTAACCGCACTTTTTCTTCACTTTCTATTTCCTGCCTCAAAAATTTCATAAGGGCGTCTAATTTATTATTTTCTTCATTCGGATTAGATGTCAAGTAATATTGAGTTATACTTTCTTTCCCAGACTCTAATACATCGACTGGTAGACAAGTAAGATTCACTAAAGTATATAAAATAGAAGAATAATTTGCACTAGAGAAACGCCTAACACATATTTAAAGATCTCAAATAAGTTTCTATTTTGTCATACAACTTAAAAAGCGGTATTTTAGAACCTTTACTCATTGCATTATTCATCATTATTAGTGAAAGAACTTCCCTAATATAAACTTCGATTAACATATATCAGTCCGGGCCGAAACGCCTTTAAACATTCTATGACGTTTTCATAACTATCACCAGTGCAGGATAGGATCTTAACAATTTCGCGCCCTTTGAACTCTTATCGTCGCCTGCAATAAATAGTGATATTTATCTTCGTTCGCGATTTCTTCGTCATTGTGTATTTTTTCAAACTGAGCCCAAAAGGCCAAACATTCTTTAATATCTCCCCCAAACAATTTAAATTCTATTTTAGGTAGCTGAAATTTCCGTTTTAACGGACTTTCGACTAGTTGAGAATTATTTTCCATTTCAACATTCTTCAAAATTTTTTGAACTTTAGTTTTCAATTTAATAAATCTCTCTTCGTACAAACTAAAGCTTTCGTATTCTCTCTTTATCGAAATTTTCTTGAGAACACTTCTCATCATTCAAAAGAATATTTTGAAATTCCTTTTCCTTTACACTAAGTTCGTTCCATTTTCCCTCCAACTGCGCAAATAAAAATTTCGATTTCATCAATATTTTTATCTTCGTTCAAGTTGTTCTCAAGCAAGTTAGCGACGTGAGCGCTTCAAGCGGCGTTCTCAACTTTTATATATATATATATATATATATATATATATATATATATAATTGATCCATTATTAAACTAATAAGCTACTAAATTCCCAACTCTGTTTCGAAACAATTCAGATCCCGGTAGGGATGCCAACAATATTGTGTCCCTAAGCAATATTATTATACCCGAATATAGGTATTCATTTAAGGTAAGTAAATTGACTTTACCTTCTTTAAAAATCCGATCTTTTATCTTCTTTTTCGTTCGGGGAAGGCATAATAAATCACAATAAATCAAATGAAGAGTCCTAATCTTGACATACACTCATCTATTTCTAATATTAAACATATATATGTTAAGCTAAGCATAATGACTACGCGACAAAAACGAAAGAACAATATAACGCGCGAACAGCAAACAAAGTTAACAGAGAGAAAAAAAACATGACATCATTTCACTTCATTTCATTCCGGTGCGGGCTTGGTGCAAAACGGAAATACAGATGGGAGTTTCTGCATTTCGCAACATTCGGAACCGTGATTTAAAGAAGCGCATAAATGGATAATTTTCATGATATTTAGTGTCACTCAGATTAGAATACATGAATAAAATTGTTTTAAGGACATTTTTGACAAAAAAATTATTTAACATATTATTTTGGCAAAAAATTAACTTAGAATAATCTTTTTTCAAAATGTTCTCCTTGTGAAAAAAATGCTTCTATTATAATAATATTTTGCCTGTATATAGCTCAGACCCCTGCTACAGAGGCCCAACTAGAAGTTTTGAAAAATTCACATTATTTTCAGAGTTACCACCAATAGAAATAATTATTGTCTTTTTTTCTTATAATTGCTCCCCTAAGTTGTCGTAAAATATGAATAAACCCACTTCTAAGTTATATATTTTAAAAATTCTAGTTGAGTCTATTATTGCCTTAACCTTAGATTCATCCGTGGTAATCCCATCTTTGCTAATTACCAGATCCAAGTATTTTAATTTCTCGCAACCAAAATTACACTTATCTTTGTTCAAAGTCAACCTGCTTCCTGCAACAACTTAAATACTACCCTTAAATGTTCAACGTGGTGTGCAAATAAAGGAGACGAAATAATAACGTCGTCCACATATACACTCTCTCATATACTTCCCTAATACCGGTTTGAGTATTATATCTATTGCTTTCTCAAAATTTGGGCAGCTCCCGAGAGGCCGAACGTCATGCGCTTAGACACATAAGTATCGTTTTTCGTCACGAAAGCCGTTTTAACTACATCACTGAGATTTACTGCCAACTGGAAGTACCCGGACCGTAGGTCTAAGGAACTCATTATCGTCGTGTGAGGAATATTAGGTATTAAATCCTAAATGAGTGGCAAGGGTACCTAGTTATCGCGTTAACCTTACGATAATTTACCACAAATCTATAAGCTTTCGGATTATCCGAAGGTAATCCGTTATTCTTGCGACACAATACAACAGGAGACGCACAAGGCGACTGAATCGGTATTATTGTACCTTCCCTTAACATTTTGTCAACATGATAATCGATTATATCCTGTTTAACTCTATCGTACGGATAAGGTCTCGAAACTACTGGTGGTTTATCGCCAGTGTCAATTTCAAGATATAATACATGATTGAGCCCCGGTATATTGGAAAACAGCCCCCTTAAAACTATTAAATAACGTTTTCAGTTCTCTCTTTTGACTTTCCCCCAGTTTCGTTTTTGAGAGATAAATTTCTAAATTCCCCTCATTTATTGGTAATTCTTCAATTTGCGAATCCGGAATCGCTAATGACTTTTTTTCGAAATTCAGCGTGATTTTTGATCCCCTTATAAAACCAACCCCTTAAATATAAGGATATTCTAAATCCGCCAGTATATGAAAAATCCACTTTTTCTTAAATTCCCGAATTCTAATTTGCAATTCTACCATTCCCACATTTTTACAACGGCATCCTGTGCCTTCATAACCTCGGAGTGTGACTTCTTGAGGATTCACTTCAATTTGTGATTGATCCTCTTGATCAACTCGAACCCTCAAATAATTTAGACGGCCGCCATGCCTGGGTCCCTCGGTTAAAATTGTCACTCGGATTCCTATTTCCAAACTGATTCCGACCACCGCGATTCTCGAACCCACGATCATTTCTGTTATTACGGTTTCTGTTCTCGAACCCTTGATTCCCATTGTTCCCCTGTGGTTTACTTCTGTTTGCACTTTTATTAGTATTCCTCTTGTCATTTTTTCAATCAAATACTTCTGCATCCCTTCAATTTCTATTCCCTGTATCGTCGGGAGATCTCCGACACGCATCCCAATCTCGTCTTTCACTATTATTATTACTTGAGCCCTGAGTGTCTCCCCTCAAATACCTATCTTCATATTTCGTGATCATTTTTAAGAGATGCGATCTAGAAGTTGGATTTCTAACTTCCACGTATTCCGTTATTTGGTGTTCGAATGTGTTCCACCAAACTTGCTTCCGACATATTTAGTCCCAACCTTTTATGTATTTTTAATAGGTCATAAATAAAGACCGATGGCACCTGACCTCGATTTTGATACGACGAACAGAACCTAACTTTTAATTCCGTCTTATTCCGAGCTACTGGGGAAATTTTCCGTTAACGCCTCCTTTAATTGTGAGAAATCCGTAGCTGTCCCCTGCACCAAAGAGTATCCAAATATTTCAAACCAATCCAAAGCGTGTCCCCTAAGATGACCTTTTAGATATGCACAAGCCAAATTGCTAGGTATCTTATTAGAATTTTTGAAATATATAACTTAGAAGTGGGTTTATCCATGTTTTACGACAACAGAGGGGAGAAATTTTTAGAAAAAAACGCTGATAATTATTTCAATTGGCTGTAACTCTGAAAATAATGTGAATTTTTTTAAAACTCATAGTTAAGCCTCTGTACAGAGGTCTGAGCTATATACAGGCAAAATATCATTATAACAGAAGCATTTTTCACAAAAGGAGAACATCTTGAAAAAAGGTTATTCTAAGTGAATTTTTTGCCGAAATATTGTATTTAAATAATTTTTTTTTTTGGTCAAAATATCCTTAAAACAATTTTATACATGTATTCTAATCTAAGTGACACTAAATATCATGAAAATTATCCATTTATGTGATTTTTTAAAATCACAGTTCCGAACGTAGTCGGATACCTTAAGCGTAAGTAACAGTTTTACGTATTAATTTCAAAATGAATATGTTATTAAATTTTTTCAGGAACATTAATACTAAAATACTTGTTCTGTCCTGAAGCATCATAATAAATATAGCCATATTTGTTTTATTTCCAATGAAATAAAAATCATCAGTACGTTACAGCCTGCATCCTTGAAACTTGGAACAAACTCTGCTGGAGTGTATGTGGAAGGAAAGATACATAAGCTTTTCTCCAGCTTATAACGGGTACTCAAAAATAACATTGGCGGCTAGCTCAAATAATTTTAATTGGTTGTACTTTCTAATTGTGAGCACAGTTACAAATACATACAAACAGTTAAGACAATACAAATGCTAAGGAATTTAGCGTTGGCGGACACTGGCACGTCCGTCCTCCACCGAGGTGGCTGGCTGACTTCGCACGTCCTTCCTTCACCGAGGTAGCAGTCAGACTCATTACTTGTTCATACGGCCAGGAGAGGGCGCTCTATTACCATTCGTTACACTCCCCTCTGGTTCTAGGTATCGTCCTCGATGAGGAACCAGCAGAATTGTCGTTCCTGGGTCTTCCTTTTTTTCTCTGAGAGGCATCACTGGAATGGCTTCTCCCCCTACTTCGAAGATGGAATAACTTATCTGATGCACCATGAAGACGGATGCAATCTAAAATATCAAATTTCCCGGTAGGAAATGTACAATCAAAAACATCAAATTTCCCGGTAGGAAATATACAATCAAAAACATCAAATTTCCCGGTAGGAAATATACAATCCCAAAATTTCTTCGTAGCCGGCAGCTACACTTCAGAAACCACTTTAAAATTCTTTATGAACTAGGTGTTCAGAAATTGAATTGATAATTTTACGTTGGGTTCCATTTCCCGGTAGGAAATATTCATTAGTGAAGAGAACAGTCACCAGTTGATCCATACTTTGATCTCCATGATCTCAGCCACATTGGAAACGGACTCTTCTGTTCTCAGGAAATATTCATCAGTGAAGAGAACAGTCACCAGTTGATCCATGCCTCGATCTCCATGATCTCTGCAGCATTGGAAACGGACTCTTCTCTGTTCTCCGGACTGATAGGGATATAAGATAACCAGACTTCTTACAAACGCTCGGGCGCCTTTTGTCACAAGTTAGTGCAACAATCACTTTCAGGCATCTGGTATCATCCCAAATTTCATTCATCATTTGGGCGTTACTTGCAGCCAAGCCAAATTTTCCTCAAGCTTTTCGATAAGTAATTGATTTTGAGACCAACTTCATTTCAATCTTGTAATATCGTAATTTAATTTTGTAATTTAAAAATGATTCAATGAATCCTCTGCCACAAATTAAATGCAGTTAATTTAGTTTTAAAATAGTTAACCTTTATAATTGAGCATCAACTAGTCATTACAAGAACAAGAATTGGATATTCGAACACAATACTATTCAAAAATATATTATAAATATCTTACAGGAAACAAAATCTAAACTTTGAAAGCAAAAAGAAATTCTGATGAATTTAATCAAAACAACATAAAAATTAATCCTTTGAAGGAATAAAAATACTGCTTAAAAATATTGTAGATATTTTGCAGAAGGCAAATCATAGCTTTTGAAAATAATAATAATTCACATATAAAAGAAATTCTGATGAAATTCAGAATCGAAACAAAACCTATGAATGAATCTTTTGAAGGAATAAAAATACTTTTCTATAATACTTTTTTAACAAAAAATAATAACAGTTTCTTTTTTTTAAATTCACAAAAATCTAATATGTGATCAAAATTCTTTAATATAATTAGAAATAAAACACAGTAAACAACATTTAAATTCAATAAGAAAAAAAAAAGGTAATTATAATACTAAACAGAAAATATCAATCTCAGTGACACTCTTGCGTCATAACTAAATTAATGAGTCAGCAGAAAAGTAAAAAAGTATCAATGATAAACAAATTTTACAAAGTAAAATGAACAAGGGAAAAACTAAGAACGTCTGATTTTCACCAGGCAAGGGTGAAAGACAGAAAAACGAGGGGGACCTTAGTAACAAAACTTGTCTAGTTTGTAGCGGAAACAAGCAGTGAAAACTTCAAGGTCAGAAGTGAAGGGAAAAATTCACAAAACAAGTACACTAATAGTCATAAATCACAGGCAGGAGAAAAATTGAACAAAAGTATTAAAGAGTTTTCTTACTAGAAAGGAATTACTCAAATAAAATAGACTAATAAATTATTATGGTTATTGTATATATGCCATAAAATACAAAGTAAAATTCAACAAAAAATCAAAATGAATAAGAAAACAAAACGAAAGAAACTTAGCTGAAGATCCGTGAAAACGAATGCAATCCAAAACTTCTAATCTCCCGGTAGGAAATAAACAATCAACTTCGTAGCTGGCGGCTACAACTTCCAGAAAAAATACTTTTAGAAATTCTTTATGAACTAGCAGTTCAGAATATTGAGGATAATTTTGTTAGACTAGCTGGATTATTAACTGACTATTCGGCCCACTCGCTGGGCACCATTTTACTCAACGGGTACTCAAAAGAAATAACATTGGCGGCTGGCAAATAATTACAATTGGTTGTACTTTCTAATTGTGAGCACAGTTACAAATACATACAAACAGTTAAGACAATACAAATGCTAAGGAATTTGGCTTTGGCGGACACTGGCTTGCATCCGCCCACTCCACCAGGTGGCTGGCCTTTGACTCTCACTTACGTCCTTCCTTCACCGAGGTAGCAGTCAGATTCATTACTTGTTCATGGCCAAGGAAGGGACGCTCTATTACCATTCGTTACAAGCTTCTATATAATTTAATTAAGGTGGGGACAAATGGGAAACAAGTAATATATAGATCAGGGGTTGGCAACCTTATAGCTGTGGTGTGCCCAACCAATCTACCAATAGGATTCAGTGTGCCACGCAGTAGCAACAATTTGAAACAATTCGATTTTCACGGCAATGCATGCAGAGTTATGGAATAGAAATCAAGAATATAGAGATTTAGAGTTTTATTGTACATTAACAGAAAAATAAGCAACGTGAAATCTAAGTAATTTTGAATATAAATAAAAAATTAAAATGGAAGATATATCATGAATCTTTTAAGAATATTTATTAAAATAAGAAATAAAGTATTACTACAATATAGTGAAATAAAAAAATTTATGTTTCTATATAACGGGTCTTTATGCGACCTTCGCCAACTAATACTCTTGGGGAATCTTTGGGCTAGCATTCGCGTTTCATTCACAGCCATCCCTCTCAAGAAGAAACCCTGACATGCAAATTAGTTAGATGATATAAAGTTAGAGTTTGGTAATTGTAGGGCAGAAGGAGCGGAGCATTTGTTGCAGCGTTACTAAGGTTGAGACATAGCCATCCTGTGATGACCATGTCGTGCCGGTTCCGCGTAAGCTAGAGGTGTGGGATTATCAAAATGATGAGACATAATAATTCTTAATACAACTTTTATTAAGATTAACTTATATTACTTAAATTCTAATTTGACAAATTTAATTAAAGTGAGAGTCAAGCCCAAATTAAATCACGTATTTAAGTCAGATCACGCAACTAGATCCTTTATCTCAATTATAGTTAATAATACTATTCATCTAATTATCTATATTAAATATTACCTTTGGCCAATCTCCTTTCTTTACCTAGAGAATATTATCTATAAACTTTATATATGAAGATTCTTGATCCGCAATGCTGCTAATTCTTAACTGCTAATTCTTGATCCGCAAGATTTCACACTAAGCTTTGTCACGCTATCGATCAGAATAATTCCACAATACTATCTCTGAGCTTGCCGCGTTATATCTAGGCTTGCCACGCTATCTCTAGGTTTGCCACGCTATTATCCTTTTATGGTATATCTCATTTACATATTATGATCGTTTTATCTTCTTGGTATTGGGTTGGGAAAAGTTTTGCCATTAATCGTGGCCGTCAAGAACATAGGAGTCATGTTAACAGAAGAACGCGAGACGTCACAACCCCCTCAAGAAGAAAAAACGTGATTTACTTAAGGGTTCTCAATGCCCTTAATAAATTACGTGTCTAAATCTCTATTTCTAAATTTCCTTCGCTTTCTGGTTTTTATTTAAATTTTAATGCAAATCTTCATTTTACTTTATAATTTCCAATATCTATCTTGACTTTAATTTCGTACCGTTTGTCATTTTAACTTTTATAATTTCCAAAATTTATCTTGACTTTAATTTTCATTACTCATCTTAGAATTAAATTTTAATATTCAATTTAATTTTAAACTCGTGACAATAAATTTTACTCCAATAACTAGGCCAACGCATTAATAATTACTGTTTAATTTATGCCTACTCTCACTTTTACATTTCGTTACTTAAAATATTTATACACTTAAAAACTATTATTCTGGGTGCGCAGACCAAATCTAACACTGCATATGGAGCTGGTACTTCTGCTCCCTTTCTTGTTGACTATACTTTTCAAGATTTTCCGGGGTCAGTCTCCCTGGAAATGAAAACTGTTGAGTCTCTATTTCCATAATATAAATCAATTTTGTATTTATTATATTATTTATATATCACAATAAATTTTCATTTTCCATCCCATCTGGTTTCAACAAAAACTCCCAATGGTCGCGCAGCATCGTTGTATTATTGTTAGTGCCTGACTACGCCGCGTTTCCCTGAACCAGATGCCTCATAATACGTAACAATACTGGCGACATATATATACACATATTATACAATTACAACCCATTTTTCCAATAAACCATTATAACAAATAACCAAAGATTTTCGCATCTCACGAAGTCATACATCGAAGCAAACAAATGTGTGATTACAAATGTTTTCTTCAGAAAAAAAAATTTTAACAAGTCAAAAGTTCAAAATTAAATGAACACTCATTGTGAGTGTATTGACTTCAGTATAACTTTTAAGCACCGCCGGAACTTCCTTCTTTGCAATAGTCTTCCGACCACTTGTTGGAAGATCATAAAAATGAAACAATAGAACCTGATTTTTATATGTCCACATTCACGTTCAACGATGAGGGTGTCATCGCTCTTCATTCCTTGGTTGTACTGGAATTTCTTGTTGTAAGGCTTGTAATCTCCTTGTCGTCCTTTCCTTGCCTTCCCAACTGTGTTCTTGGCTGGTCGGGGTTCTTCTGTTCTCCCGTCGTGGCCTTAAGTTGTAGTTCTTTTCATATGGAACTTCCCGTTGATTCTCTTCTGCTTTTTCTATCTCTAGAAATAGTACTGGATGACATTTGTCTTTATTATTATTATTATTATTATTACCCTTTCTTTTGCCACTTTCTTTGTGGTCCTTGTCCCCGACACACCTGATCTTTTAATACCTCTATTATTATATTTAAACCTTTTGTTTTATTTTCATTCCTAATGAACTAGGTAGTGATCTGACCAGTGATTTGTTTTATGGGTCTCTCTGTATTTTTATATTGATTTGATTGGTTACCAATCCCTTTTGCCTCTAACCTACGTTTCACCGCAGATTTTTCTTTCACCCATATTGACTCATTTAATCCTTGGTGTACTTTTTTTCGGGAAGTACGCAGAGTTTCCTGACTTGATCTTATACTATTTGGGATACCTGTTCCTAATTCGACACTCGTCCTACTATGACGATATATTCTTATTTGATCTACGTTAACTGTTAATCTTTTCCTGATTTCCATATTACAATATTATTAAGGGTTCTTAACTTCTAAGACTCTATAAGGTCCCTCAAATTTTTGTTTAAATTTAGCACATACTTTGTTAGCTGCTGAACTTACAGGGTGTGTTTCCAATAAAACAATCCTTTATTTTTATGTCTTTTCTGCATTCTGTTATAATATTTTCCCACCTTTCCTGTTTAATTTTTCGTACTTAGTCTGGCTTCTTTAAAGCTTTTCTGTATATCAACAATTTTTGAATTTAGGCTTTCGATATCATAACTAGTTTTGAAATGGTGTAATCAATTTTCGACCTAAAAATAATTCAGCCGGTGTTTTCCCGTTGTTTCATTCACCGCCGTACGAATAGCGTAAGCAAACTCACGTAAATTGATCCCAGAGTATCGTGTTGATCATTAACATAATTTGCAATCATTTGCACTATATCTCGATTAACTCTTTCAGTCCGATTTGCTTGTGGTCGATATGCAACAGTCTTCACATGCCCATGCCTAATCTTTCATAGGAAGTGCTCAAAATCTCGGATATAAATTGGGGACCATTATCACTTATTAATTTTATTGGGCTCATAACGCGATATAAAGTTATCAAAAAAAATATCACTATTATACGAGATGAGGCCTTTTAGAGGTATAATTTCAGCCCATTTGCTGAAATGATCAGTTAATACTAAAATATAGCGGTTACGTCTTATTCTCGATATAGGATACGGGCCTAACAAATCTAACGTCACTATCTCATTCGGATAGTCGATATGGTGGATTTAACCGACCAGCTGGTAACGCGTTTTTATAGTTATTAACTTGGCACATATGGCATGTAGGGAACATGATGATCAATAAATTTTCTCATGTACGGGAAATGTAAACGTCCCAGGTACTATGATACGTTTTAAATCTGCCTAAGTGTCCACTTATTGGCTTGTCATGAAATTCTCTCATTATTTCATTCCTTAAAGATTTTGGAATGTATACACGCATTTCACCTAATGACGTTGCGTGTTTCTACGCATAAAATAACAATCCTTCAATTAAACGGAAATCGTGGGGACCAATTCTCTCGCATATCGTTGCATTAACCGAGTTATCTTCAGGTTTCCTAAATATCTATATATATGACCTAATTCTGGGTCATTTTTCTGTTCATTTTATTAATTGTTCCGCAGTAAAGTACCAAATCTTTGATTATGGCACAATTAATTTTATCACCAATTATATTTTTCCCATGCTTTTTCATTTTGGTAAAACTGTAGCCACCATGTTTTAACTTCATTTTCTGACCCATTAACGTGTAAATTCCTTTATTTACCTTATTATCTTCAACCAGTGTATTTTGAATTTTCAACGATTTCTGATCAAAATCTAGCCGATTCTTTGTGACACTTAGCAAATCGATACCCAGGAATACATGGGTATTCTAAATCTTTCAACACATGAAATGACCAATTTCTTTCGAATTGTCTGATCCTAATTTTCAATTCTACAAATCTCCCCTGTTTTGGCATTTCGCACCCTGTGCTGTTATTACCTGGGCTCGCGATTTTTTAATTTGCTTATAGAAAAAATATTTTCTATATACTTCTTCCGATAAATGATTTATCTGCTCCGGTGTCCCATAGCGCTTTCAAAAATGTGTTATTTAATAATATAGGAACGTGTGGGATTCTACGAAGATTTGATATACATATCGGAAAGTCTAATTGTCTCTCTTGTCGGCACCTCTTGAGGTTGATCATTAACCTTTACAATATTTAATCGTCGCGTCCTATCGCCTCGATTGAAGTATCACTCGAACCCTTATTTCTACGGTCCTCTATTAAAATTATCATTTCGCTCATTTTCAGAAATGAGTAACCCCTGTTGCGCTGAATCTCTGATCATTATTATGAAACCTATTCCTCTCGAACCCTCTATTACTTTGTGGCTATTCTCGTAAAACTCATTTCTGTTATTTGGTCTACTCTTATTTCCGAATTCACTCCAGTTTCTACCATTAGCTTCAAAATTAGGCATCTATGCGTATTTTGACCTCGTCTTTTCTATATTATGGTTCTGATAACCCCTTTGTAATTTGCAGAATATCTCTTCGAATTTAGCCAGAACTTCTAAAAGTTGTATCGTGTTTTGTAGTTTCTGACTTCCCACACTTAGTCCTGTATCTGTGGTTCGAGTCGAACTAAATATGATCCACTAAGTCTGCCCAGGACATTCCTAATTCTAAACTTCTCTCTATTTTTAGTAATCTATACACAAAATCAGTAGCCTCCTGATTTCTTCCCTGCTAGGATACTGCATAAAACTCCGACTTCCTTAGTTCTTTTCTTATTTTTGATCTGCTTGGGAAAAGCCTTCACAGCTAATTCAGCTTTGAGCTGCGCAAATCCGTGGCTGTATTTTGCACCAACAACGAACCAAATATCGAATACCAATCTTGAGCCCTTCCCTGAGATGACTTTTTAAGTAAGCACATGACAGATTACTTGGGTTTCAAGTAACTGTATATTATTATCGATACACTCGATAAGCTCTGCAACGTTCTCCGACCCTGAAAGTACATTTCAGGTAGAACCAAATATTTCCACCTACATTACCTAACCCAGAATTATAGATGATTTCGGGCGCCATTGAGGACATAGCCATCCTGTGATGACCATGTCGTGCCGGTTCCGCGTAAGCTAGAGGTGTGGGATTATCAAAGAATGATGAGACATAATAATTCTTAATACAACTTTTTATTAAGATTGCTTATATTACTTAAATTCTAATTTGACAAAATTTAATTAAAGTGAGAGTCAAGCCCAAATTAAATCACGTATTTAAGTCAGATCACGCAACTAGATCCTTTATCTCAATTATAGTTAATAACCTATTCATCTAATTATCTATATTAAATATTACCTTTGGCCGAAATCTCCTTTCTTTACCTAGAATATTATCTATAAACTTTATATATGAAGATTCTTGATCTGTGTGCTGCTAATTCTTAACTGCTAATTCTTGATCCTGAAGATTTCACACTAAGCTTTGTCACGCTATCGATCAGAAGAATAATTCCACAATACTATCTCTCTGAGCTTGCCGCGTTATATCTAGGCTTGCCACGCTATCTCTAGGTTTGCCACGCTATCCTTTTATAGTATATCTCATTTACATATTATGATCGTTTATCTTCTTGGTATTGGGTTGGAAAAGTTTTGCCATTAATCGTGGCCGTCAAAGAACATAGGAGTCATGTTAACAGAAAGACGCGAGAGACGTCACAAGGTGAGATTTACGATTTACGCAACTTGACTTAAGGACGGAGTTTCGCTACTATACTAAATTAAGGGATTAGGAATTGATAGAATAGGATTGATTAAGGTTAAATGGATCTGTTTGCTTGCGCTTATTTACTTAGGGCTGTTGCTTTCTTTATATCACTCTTAGGGCTTCCTTTGTTTACTTTGTGGTTGATTAATGTGATTGTGAATAATAATAAATTAGATTTATCATGGAAGTTTCTGGTCATGCTTTGTCCCCTCCAACATCTTTAGATATGCAGGACGGTGAGGAAGCGACTTCAGGGGTAAGTCGCTTACATTGGTGCCTAACGGGATTGTCCCAAGGGCGTCCTTCTTTCCATAACCCCGAGATAAGCCCCGTTAGTTTTAGGGTCTTGCCTGAACTTTTTTTTTTCGTTTCGGAAAATGTGGATGAGTTCTTGAAATGCATAGAAAATAATGTTAAGTTTTACCTAGATATACCTAGCAATAACAAAAACAAGCAACATAATATATATATATATATATATATATATATATATATATATATATATATATATATATATATATATATATATATATATATATATAATGTAATAGTTTCTAATATTTATGATAAAAGAGAAGATTTTAATTTCAATATTATAAAAGTTCCTCATTGGGAGAGTAATGTACATGTTTCTATATTCAGAAATACTGTTATTAATTATATACAACGTAATAAATTTCTTTGTGTCAAAAAAAACAGACATTATAAATAACTATATAATTTTTACTAAATATTGCTTAAATCAGAAATACCCAATTAATTTTATTAATAGTTATATAAATAAAGTATTCAAAATAGTTAGATTAAAATTATGAGATTGATAATAGCTTATTACTATAAACAAATATTTTGTTATAGTTATCTCCATAGTCTAATATTAGATTAGAAATTACTTACTATTATTTTATTCATATTTACTCTGGTGTTATTATAGTTATGCTACAATATGCAACCAATATTTGTTTTTATTTCCATTCTTTTTAATCTTTTGTTAAGTGCTACATTTCAGCCACTCTTTTGATTTAAATCTGTATTAGGGGATAGAATCTGGAACAAATTGAATGTTTCCACTCAGATTTAGCGCGGGCTTTTATTTAAAAGTGCACTTTTTAGGTAAGTTCCCTCTATCTTGTAATGGATTTAGATATTTCTATCCATTATTTCCTTTTGGTTTTTGCTCGGTTATTTACAAAAAAGGGGGAAAGGTTTGGCCAAAAAAAATGTTCAACCCCATTTTTAAAAATTTAATTTTTATATAATAACGTCCCAAGTCAGTAATGTTCATAGCACTGAGCACATTTTTATAATTTTCCCCGATTACCTTTTTTCCTTCATTTGTGATTTTTTCTGCTGTCATGTGTTTGTCGAATGTTATTGTTTGGATGTGATCTTTGTTAGTAGAGAATTGGCCTATATATATATATATATATTCCTTCAACATAGGTAAAAATTCATATTGTACACATAAATATGCTTTTGTAGAAACATTGATTAAAATTTTTAAAAAATTGCAGTTATAGAGACTGCCGATAGAAGTTAACACTTAGAACTTTTAGTATTAAAATTTAAAATTTCATAATATTTCAATTAAATTTATCAACATCAAACTGTGGTTTTCACATCTATTGACACTCCGAGCAACAATTATATGCATGTTTATATGGTTTTTTTTATTATTCAAATATATTACGGGCTGTACAAGATCATGCGAAAATATAAATACAATTCAGTTGAAATAACAATTAATATACAAACATATTATTTATGGATAGTATTTTGTATTTACTTAAATTTCAATGTATTGATTTTTAACATTATTTTAATTGGAGCACATTTTCCAATTTTAAAATACTTAAACTTTTTGTACTTTGGGCTTTTGTACAATAGGCTTATGGTAATTAAAGATAGAAAGGAAAATGCTTGATTCAAATTTATCGAAGTATAGCGTAAAAACCATATCGATCGTCGTTTTATATTTTGTAGTACCGAGTTTTCGATCATTAGACATATTTAAATTAAGTGTTTCATTTAGAAATTCAATTAGTGGTAGATTTTTATCATCTGCAAAGTTAATATTGAAGTCTCCACTTAAAATAATCGGTACACTATCATATTTTTCGCCAAATCTTTTTTCGAGTATTTCAGAACCTTCTCTTTTGTGTAAATCATCAAATTTTCTAATGAAAATTGTTGTATCTGTCTCATAGATTTCCCAGGCAAAATATAAACGGCAACCATTAATATGTATTGCCCATTCTCGGAATCGCAAAGAGCAACGGATATTTCGCCTTTATCAGAAACATTAACACCAGAGCTTCTAGTGAATTTAGTATGTATGTCCATACATGAAGTAATGAAGTGGGACGTATCTTGATTTTGGGATAAAATCCCCTCTGGAATTTGGGGTTTTTTATAATTTTACATCATTGTTCGGAATTTAAATTGGCTTGGTTTTCATACAATTTCTGACAAAAGCAGAATTTTTGACTTTTTACATAGCATCATTTTTTTGTCAGCGCAAAAAACTTTGAAATTGAATGAAAATATCAAAATCTTTTTTTTGTTAATAAATTTAAAAAAAAGTTTTGGTGACCGTTTGTAGTTTATATTTTTGCAACATTTTCAATTCTAACGTTGATCCTCCATGATTGTTGACTTTTATGATTTTTATTTTTTCAAAGCATTTAGGGTGTTCCTGTTCTACCAACCCAAAAATTTCGGTTACTAATATTTTCTTGGAAAACAAAATAAACCTTAAATTTCCCCGTTCTCTGAGAATAGCCATCCTGTGATAACTATGTCTTGGGTGTTTCCGGTAAGCTAGAGGTGGGGGATTATCTAAATGATGAGACATTTTGTAATTTTAACAAAATTTTTAAAGAATAACTTAAATTACTTAATTCTAAATAACAACTTTCTTAAGGAGAATAAGCCACCAATTAAACTGAATATTCGAAACCAAAACAGATCACTTTTTTAAATTAATTTTTATTTAACTTCAATCAACTTCCTATACAAAATATTACCTTTTATAGGTCACCTTCCCCTTCCTAGGTTGAAGATTTTCCTTTTATGTTTTTTTTGGGGAAGTACTAGGCTTTTTTAATCCTTTTTATTATTAATCTTATTAATGACGATGAGCGATCCTTTTTCCCAAGCTGTAGGACGTCTAACATTTATTCCCAACAACCGTACTAAGTTATTCTAGATTGCGTTTTTTGTCACCAAACCTTTTTATCCTTTTAAAATATATCCCATTTGCATATTCGTTTTGTTTTTTTTTGGTATTGGGTTGGAAAAAATTTTGAATTAACGTGGCCGTCAAAGAAATTGGGGTTATGTTAGAAGAAGAACGCGAGAGACGTCACAACTCTTGTTAAAGCTACGTATACTAATTCTCTAGGATGTTTGCGATCATATTCGTAGACAGTAGCATCATAAGTACCTCCTTGTGATTTGTGAATAGTCATTGCCAAAGCAGAAATAAGTGGAAAATGTTTTCGTTTCGCTATTATGGTTTTATTGTTATTGAGTGGTATGGGTGAGATATGTCTGTGTGAGAAGTGATTGGCACAGCATCATCGTCAAAATTAAGGTGGACATTAAGATTCCTCGATTTCGTAGCTCGTTTTCGTTCACATAGTTTTGGAAATTTCATCCAAATTCTTATATGATGTCATGATTTTCATCTCTCTCTACATAACACAATTTTCCAACAAGGCCATTTTATAATGCGTCTGCAACATCTATATTATTTGTTATCATGTAAGGTCGGTTGGTACTAAAATTAATTCGTAAGGCAATCCACCAGTGTTATCAGCTCTCATTCTATGCAACTTCTGTCTAACAAAATGTTCTTGCTCAGCATTATGACACCCTACGAAAACATCAGATGCCAAAGATATTGTTTTATTTTCTTCACTGTTTAAAATAGAATGGTTGTATTCATTTACCGCGGCGTTTGTAAATATAAGTCTTAATTCCTTCAGGACATACTGATTGAGCTTCTTTTGGGATAAATCTTGATTCTATTACCTGTATTTCTTCTTCCGTTAAAATATTTCTATTTCCAATCAAAAATAGTATTAGAGTATTATTTTTAATATCGAAATATAAATGCAAAATTTTAATTTCTCACATAATTTGACTTTTAAAAATTCCAAAAGTAATATTTAACCTTTACCTAAAAGCAGTTATATTTTTCTTATTTTGCAAAACTGGTGGTAAGTTTTAAATAATTATTATTTTTAAAAAATCAAGAAACAATGAAAATGCAGAAAATTAATTTTCATAATATATTTTTCAATTTGCTACAAAATTACTCGGTAAGCTGGAGAATTATGAGTTCCGTCGCCAATAGCTTTGTAGCGTGACGTAAACATAATTCTCAATCATTCACTCGGTAAGTTAGTTTTCGTGCTACACTGCCATCTGCGAGTAGAAGCAACCTTTACATCATAAAGAGTCATGAGCATGTCGGTGATGCGGACCCATAAGATTTTCCCCTAGCAAAAAGTGTCCAACGTGACTAAAGAAGTTTTCACTTCAAAAAAAAAAGTTAACTCCTTGAAAAAGCAAGAAAAAATTTTAGAGAGGGAGTTTGGACAAATATACAAATATATAAGCGCAACACTTAAGCGAACAATTAAAGCCTATAAAGAAGGTTATTGGCACAGGACATGTGAAAAAATCACTTATCCCAAAGATCTTTTTAAAATAATTCGGATAATTAAAAATAGAGCAAATTCTAACTATTCTTCATTTATTATTATTAAGAACAACGGAATCATATTAACAAACGGACAATCCTAAGCATACTGTTTCTTACAATATTATGCATAACAAAATAGCGATAGTATTCAAAATACCTCTATTCCGGACAATAGTCAAGATATTAACACTAGAACCGAGGATGGGGTCATTTTGAGCCAAAAGCAATTTTGTTTCCGATTTTCTCAAAAAGTTACAAACTGAATTGAAAACAATTTCTTGACGTTTCCTATTTTTATACCAATAATAACCTGTGAAAATATGATACGTTAAATACTTATCATTTTTTTCTTTTTAATTTTTATACCTAAAACCATGGAATGGGTCATTTTGACCCCATTATAATCGCAAGTTTTAAATTTGCAATTCAATGATTTCTGGAATGGGAAAAACTTTTGCAGTCCTCTAAGATAATGTATCTAATTTTCCTGTACAATGTACTAGCAGAAAAACCACTTCTGGAAAGAAAAAAACAATGTGTAAATAAACGTTAAAAGTTATCAGATTTAAATCCAAATGAAATGAACTCTGGAACTTTTGTTAGAAATGATGGAACAGATTGGTAAAGCATCACCTCTAGAAGTTGAACGCGTGGAAGAAATGCTGAACATATTGTTTTCAAAGAAAAAAGTGGCCCAACCAGTTATACAAAGCGAAATATTGAAAATGGATGTGCAATTAGTTCAGGGATGCTACTTATAGATGAGCCTATGCTTCGTCATATCAAAAACTGTACTGAGGATGAAGCTCACCGGCACAACTGGGAGAAAATGAATGGTCAACAACTTAAGAACTAGATTCTTTTATATCAGTTTCGTATGCTCGAGCTATATACGGTGCAAATAATCCAGAGCTTGATAATCTGTGGTCTGTTGTTTGGGGCCCACCTTTTTTCGCGATACTACGGTGAGAGATAGATTCAAGGAAATTTCTGCGATTCGACAAAAAACTACGCAATCTGAACGTCTTCAAACAGATAAATTGTGTTTCATTTGTGAAGTTTGGAAGAAATTTATTGAAAATTCGATAATTTGCTCTAAACCAGGATCATATTGATGAACAACTGTTTCTGTCTAAAGCTAGATGTCGTTTCACGTAATATATGACAAGCTAACCAGAAAAATTTATATCAAGTTCTGGCTTGCCGCTAATGTTGTTAGCAAATATGTGCTCAATGGTTTTCCATATTTGTGTAAAGATGAGGAACGTCTTCTAAACCTATCTCTCTCCAAATACATCGTTTTGCGTTTAATAGAACCTTTCGAAAATAAAGCAAGAAATATCAGTACAGATAATTTTTTCACTACATTAAATCTGTTCCAAATGTTAAAAACGAAGAACATTAGTCTAACTGGGATGATGAAACGATAGCGGGGAAAGAAGTACCTGAATTTGTGAAAAGGGTAAGGATGCCGTTATACGATGCATTGTTAGTGAAGCATGGTGATATACCTTTGACAGTTTATCAGGTAAAAACTAGAAAAAATGTCTTAATATTGAGCTCCCTACATTCCACAGTTGATATCAGCAATAATCATCCAAAAAGGTTCCAGAAACAATATCAATTTATAACTCAACAAAATTTAATGTCGACATTAAGGACCAAATAGCTCGGAAATATTCTGTGAAGACAGACAGAATCAAGGAGGTGGCCAGTTCATGTATTCTACAATATTCTTGATCTTGCAGGGAATAATTCATGGATTTTATACAAAGAAGTTATTGATAAAAACTAACAGTGAGAGAATATCTTCAACAACTCATTGAAGTGTTACGTAGAGCATATATTCACACACACACACAAATGTGTCAGGTACACAAACGAAAGCGGATAATACTTCACTCCAATTACAACATGACATTATACTTGCTAGAGAACGCAAGGAATATTTTTTTTTGGTAGCATTAGATATTGAAGCAATATATGACTCAGTGTGGCCAAGTGGCTTAGTTTCTAAATTTAAAAAGTCGGATACTCTGGTAGATTGCTACGATGGATTCAAAACTTCTTACATCAGAGAACAATACAAATTAAATGGAGGAACAACTTTTCAAAAATCATCAAAAATAATTATGGCGTATCTCAGGGTTCTATTTTAAGCCCTTTCCTCTTTATGATTTATATGGCAGACCTATTTGAAATCCAACATGACAGCCATTTACTGATTTATGCAGATGATATCTTTTTATATAATAGAGGCCCAAATTGTAGTAAAACTATAGAAGAAATGCAAGAATCTTTAAATAATATTTCAGCCTGGTGTAAAAAATGGAAATAGACCATCTCCCCAGAAAAAAGTAGTCTTATCTACTTTTCCAGAAAAAGAAGCACTATACCTCCTTAAAATATGCGACAAGCCTATTCCCGAAATGAAGAATCTTAAAATCCTGGGTATAATCTTCGACCCCAATATCACTAGGAAAAATCATGTTAATTACCTACGACAGAAGGGATTTAAATATTTAAATGCCATCAAAGCCTTATCTTCTCCTAAAATAGGAACAAGATCTGACCATCTTTTAACAATTATTAATGCCACAATTCGATCTATCTTTGACTATGGAAGTCAACTTTTTTCCTTTGCTAGCAGTAGCAACAGACAGAAATTAGAACCGATATACAATGCTGCCTTACTATTAGCCCTAGGTTTCCGAAGAAACACCCCGATAGATTTGTTAAAAGCAGAATCTATGAATATATATATATAGCAGTATTATAATAATCGTCATAATTTCCATTGTCAAAAATTTATAACTAAACAACTAGCATTAAAGGACTGGTCACCGAATGCAAGAATATTTTGGGATATTAATGATATTTTCTATAAATATAAAAAAAAGAAATCAGTATTTTTCAAAAAACAATCAGCTTGCTCCAAGAACTCTGTTTCTCTAAAGTAGATATTCTTCAAAGGATCCTCCTCACCGATCTACGAAAATCATAAAATAAATATCTATACTCATGAACTGTCTTTTCAAAACAAAGATCTTTCAGATATCATAGTGGAAAATATGTTTATTGATTACATCCAGACAAATTTTAATAACAGCATCCTAATAGCAACAGATGGTTCAAAAACTACAAATTAAGCATCAATAGGAATCTTGATCCCCAAGAAAAAAGTTCGACAGAATTTCTTACTGTAAGAAATGATTTCAATTTTCACAGCTAAATCTATAGCTATATGGACTGCGTTACAAAATTGGGTTACTGAAGCAGAAAATTATGTTATTCAGGCGGACAGTTTATCAGTTTTAAAAAGCATCCAAAATATTAATAGAAAATTCAATACGATAATTTTAAATTTAAGTTTAACTTTGCAAGAGAGTCTCCAAATAGTTCAATCTATTACATTCATTTGGGTACCGGCACATAAGTACAATGAAGAAGTTGATAAATTAGCCAAAGCCTTTCCAGAACCTTGGAATATTATTCCTTGGATTTCTTTGGAAGATCTACATACATATTTCAAAAAAGCATAAGGCGATGGCCAAGTCTCCAGATTTTCAGTGTTATCACTGTGCAGAACTGAACTGAACTGCGACAGAGCAAAAAGCGAAATTAATGTATTTGATTTCTTGACAAATAATTTCCCACCAAATTTTGAACACAATGTTCTTAAATAAGTAAATTTATCAGTGCAATAGGCCATAACCGGGCCACTTAAAAAGGCTCGGTTGAGTATCGCTAGACTAGTCCATTTCACTCAGTTTACAGACGCTAGTATCTGAGCGCATTAGTGCTGTCTGGATCCACTCCTTTAAAAAGATATAGTGCTGGTAAAAAATTTCTTTTTAATGTTTTATTTGACTTTGAATTATTTTTCAAAACTTTTTATAAACAATTACATTATATTTTCAGTGTAATTGTCGATCTCATTTAATCATGGTTTATACAGTTGTATATTTTTTCTTTTCTGCAAAAGGTACGTTTATTTATTAAAATGTATATAATAAATTTTATTTTTATCATTTTTTTAAAATTCTTTGATATTTAGGGAACCATAAAAATTACTGAGCATATCAACTTTGATGGATGGTTTAATACATAATTTTAACTTTTCCTTAGATGGAATACGGTACTTTCAAATTAATAAGGTGATCATTTTTTTTACAATGAATAGGACGAAAAAATTACAGTGTAAATTTTTGAGACATTTTATTAATTCAAACGAAAATACATTAATTACGTGAACTACCCCTTTTAATTGTTTACTTCAATTAGTAATTTTCCATTTAATGAATTTCTTTTTTATTAATACATCGGAAATTTTGGAGCAAGAAATATCCTTCATATTGAACTTTTTACGGTAAATGCTATAGTTAAAATATTAACATTCAGTCTCGATTTCTCACTTGTCTAAAAAATTACCAATTGAAAAAACTAGCAACTACTTCATTATTATCAGGGCAGCACAATGTAAATTCAACAAGAATCTTTTAACTAAATTTTCATATGGAATATGTTCATTTTTTAAATAGTTAAATATTTCCTACCATCATCATCCAATTTCCATGTTGATTTTCGCATTATTCTAATTTATTAGAATATAAATATGCATTCAGTCTTTCTAACTACTTCAAACAGGCAATTCTCATCGATTTTAACATCAGGTTTTTCTTTCGATAAAAACTCAATGCAATTTTCTGTATCTCCCTAATTTTCTTGCGATGAAGTCAAAAAACACCATTGAAAACTATTATTTAATGTGATATTTGTTTCAGACTATTTTTCAGCATATTGGGAAACATGTTTGGTGAAAATTCTACACTTTGTTGGTAAATTTTTCCATTGTGCCTGGATTTGATTCTTCTTAGTTTAACAATTTTCGGTAAAATCCTAGGAGAGCCCACACCCTTGGCGACAAAACGAAAAAAGCGCCAAGCCAGAATGAGATGGCGCCAAGCGAGACCGACAATAGCGGCAAGTGAATACAGAGAGATAAGGTGGATGCGTAATGAAAATATATGTAAACAATACAGAAATTAAACATTTAAGATAAAAAAAAATATAAAAACAGCACTTACTTTCTTACTGCTGATCTTTTTCGAGTGGAGGGTACAGCATAACAACAGATTTTAAAAAAGTCTTGAAGGTCTCATCACTAAGTGAATGATCATGTGAGCGCCCCCATTTTTATTCTGCGAGGTAATGGTCGAACATACTTTCAACGTGGCTGGTGCAATTTCGAAGAAAGTGTTTTATTGTCGACCATGTAACATCATGCGGATCGTTACATTTAGGACATTCATAACTCTAAGCATCAATCACCTTCATACACTATTCTATCAATTCTTTCTAACCTTTTGCATTCAATAAAGTAAAAAATTCTAAGATATATTCCTTCACACACGCAACCATTCCAGCCCGTTTCGCCAAAACAAAATGAAATTCGAAATGCCCGCCGATAAAATACGAAATTTCCAGAAATAGTTAGGTTTACCATATCTAGTGTATCAAAGTAGGGTTACCAAGATGGCACAATTATCGCCTATCCAAAATAATTCGCGCCAAGGGTGTGGGCTCTCCTAGGACTGAACCCAATTTTCTTTTTTATTATTTAGGGAATAAATTTTTCTTCAAATCATGATTTTTATTTAAGGACAAAGTCATTCAAAATAAAATTAACTTTTGTAGCTGAAATATGATCACCTTTTGTGCAAAATAGATGCCTGATTATGTACTAAATGTATTGAAATCTCCGATAATTCATACTGTATTGGCACATGACACATAACAGTTCAACCTGGCATCTCTGAGTACAGAGATTAACAGATTAATTTTAAAATATTGAAAAGGAGATTTTTTTGAGGAAGGACAGAACCTATAAAAGAAGGACTGTCCTCCCTAAAGCAGGACGGTTGGTCACCTTAGTATTAATGTCACCAAAGCCAAATTGGCACAACGCGAATTGCGCCGTTTTCTACCAAAATCTGACTGAATGGAAATTTTTCATATATATTTTGATAAATTTTTGTTTTGATATTAAACTGCAATTCATGTGGTGACGCTAATACGTTAGTACCTGTAATACTGTATATGTAAATGAATGCTTAACTAAGGGAACATACAAAACATTCGGTGTCATAGGGAACGAAAATAAACTAATATCTTCTTTCAAAATGGAGGAATCTAACTGTTTTTTGCTCAGCTACAACACACATACCTATTCTCAGGGAAACTTCTAATACATACAAACATATCTGAAATGATAAAGAACTTTGCCTCTTTCTCTCGCAGCTATAGCTTGCAATCTTCTTCATGAGAGAGATTTCTGTTTCAAAGGAAGATGGCTTTTTATGTCTTGAATACATCATATTTTTTATGAAGAGACTTTTGTACTTGCGTATTATACTATTGACCAATGATTTGAATTATGTATTTTGCCAAATGAAAAGACATCTCCTGTTTAAAAACTGTCCCTAAATAATGACACAAAATATTATTTCTGTATTGAACATGTGTAGAAATGGTTTTTTGGTGTATATCGCATTTGGCGACATCTTTTGATTTGACGAAATTAGTTGACAATGTAATATGTAAGTACTGAGATTTCTTTTCTTAGAACCATTGTAGTTGAATAACTATGAAAGATGCTAATTGATATATGAACTAGCAAAACCTTTCCTTGTGTTTTGTCATTATTCTTTTAGACTCAGTAAAAAGGATAACTGATTAATGAATGGGAATATTAATCAGATTATATAGAGAAAGCCATTAAATGAATTTTTTAGTACATACCATTATAAGTATTAAAATAATACAAGTGATTTAATTTACTTATTTTCAAAAAAAAGTTTTAAACATTTTTATTGAAATTAAATAGAAAAAATTTAACCTTAATAAAATCATTACTCTCCTATTATAGGTTTGATATTTTTTGAAAAATAACAAATGTTGTCAAATGCTGTCATTATTATCATTGTTTTTGAAAAGAAAATGGTTTCCTACTAATTAGCTGCATATCATGTTTTTTTATTTAAAAAATCTATATAACGCACAACAACTACAAAAATAATCTCTTTGGAGATGAGGTAGTTAATGTATACTTATGATGCAAAAGTATCCTAATTGTCAAGTCTATTTATAAATTGTAAATCTGAATATTTTTTTTTTATTAATGTAAATTCAATTAAATTGAATTATGCCTCAAACAAAAAAATCTTTAATTATTTCAGTTTTTTTTCTATATTACTGGATAGAAAAATAAAATTTTATTATGTATTCATCTCAAAGACTTAGCAGACAGATGAATTCCATCAAGAAATATTGAATATAATTAAAGGATTTTATTTAGATTGATAATATTAGCTATTTAGCAGGACTCTACTGTAGTCACTGTCTAAAGGTGTATTCTAACTACTTTACCAAATTTTATCACTAATCTATAAAGAAAATAACAATACATCGCTTATTTTAATACAAATCCTGTTTTCTGATATCATGATTTAAAAAAAAAAATGCAAAATTTTCTAAGAAAATGGAACATTTATAAATGCACTTTCACTCTAACTGAACCAAATAGTTTTCATCCATCACGCAGTGAGAAAATACTGAAAAACTATCAGTATTCAAAATATATTATGCAAGTAAACAAAAATTATATTTTAAAGTGAATAATTATTAAATAAATTTTTCAATGAATTTATTTTTTTAATTTGAATGGTATAAATTTTTGCAGTATGTGATATATGAATGCTTAAGTTGAGCATGTATTAGGAAATGCAATTAATGATTTTTAAAGTTTATAAAATGCTATATTTCATTCTTATGTTTTAAAAAACTGTGTGAATAATTACTTGAATATTTATATAAATATTGTTATTTACTATTTGTCTTTTTGATGCAACAACTCTTTTTAATACATTAATTTTTTTTTTTGGTTCGCTTCAGAATAAAATCTTTATAAAGCTTTGAGATTAATATCAAATACACATTATTAGAGTTTTGAGGGAGAAAATGTTTCTATAAATGTTATACTGTTTAATTTAGTTCAAAAGGAATTTTTCAAAGCATAAAATTTTATGCACCAGTTTTCCAAACATTACAATTATATTTCATTACACATATGTTGTTTATTTGTATATTGTAAAGGACTTAAAGTTAATAATTATGTTTCAGAAATAAATCTTAAGAATTAATTATTTTTTAACTGTGCTTGCTTTAAATTATGATATTTACTATTATGAGAAGCTTTCATTGCATTCTTTATAGATATATTGCTTATTGATTGCAGACAAAATATATTTCTTTGTGCACCTTTAATTAATGTGATGAGAAATTCAACGATATGAATGAATCTGTTTATTTCCCTTTCTTATGACAATAACATAAACTATTGAACATTAAAAAAAAATTCAGCTTTTCAGTTAAGCATTATACGGCTGGCACTAAGTGGGTAATCACATGATACTTGTGGCAAACAAATGTACGTGTTTATTCAGTACTGTGGTATAACCTATATGCAAGTTGTTGACATTCTTTTGGTTTAATTTTATCTAATTTTATCATTGCATTTTTTGTATTCTAGTATATATATTTGTTAGGAAATAATCTTAACAAGTCTTTTATATAGTTTTTGTTTTATTTTAGTTTATTTATATCTAATTAGGTAATTGTGTCTGCTTTGACTAGTGTTAGCTGGCATATTTATTTAGGTTGGATCCTAGCACTTATTTAATGTTCTTGGTACACTTAGATATAGCTCTTAGTTTTATTTTAGTTCTCAATTAATTTAGTAGTTCTTTATTATATATTTGTCACAAGAATGGCTCACTGTATAGAATCAAAACTACTTTTAAATTGTATGACTATCGAATAACAATGGTATTATTTCCTTAAAAAGAACTCGCACCTATTATTATATATCCAATACAGTGTCAGTTAGGTGTGAATAATATTAAAAAAATGTCTGTTTGTAATTTTAATTGATAATCGAAAGTCAAGAGAAAATATTTACTATCAAGTAATACAATTTGATGATAATTTGTGGGAGAAATGTTAATAAAAATTAAAGAAATTATTCTTTGATTTTTACCTTTCACAAATTATCGATTTCTATATTTTTAATAATTATTCTTTGCTGTTAAAAATTAATATCATTTCTTTCTGTAAATTAAAATAAAATATTCTTTAGGGGAATGAAATCATTCCAAAAAGGGTAACAATTTTTAGAAATGATTATTTAATTTTTGAGGATATATTATCTTATTTTTTTAAAGTGCATGTAAAACTTGTAAAAAAGTTTAATTCTTGAAGCCTGTGTATATAGAATATTAGTTAATATGAAA
>BMAV01022425.1:10787-21846 GCA_019973955.1 Trichonephila inaurata madagascariensis
CCCCCCCCCCATTTCCTAAAATTTTAATTTTAAGTGATCCGAATAACTATAAAATATGTTATCAAATTCTTCGTCATATTTAAAAGAACTGTATTTCGATCCATAATTCTTCTCCACTTTGACACATATCTTATTAACTCCTTATAAAACAAGTATTCCAAATAATACATTGTTACTGTCATGTAAATGTGAATATTGCGAAAACTTCTTAAGCTCATATTCACCGCGCTAACCTAACCCAGGTATGAAACCTGGAGTTAACTAACCGCCAGTCAAGTCGCCGGTTAGAACTTCATTTCATCGCTGTTTAGCAAATACGAGGTAGGATTCAAAAGTTGCCGGACTGAGCCTGTAACTTAACCCTTTATTTATCGCATTTTTTTTTTGTTGCAATATCTTTTTTTTTTTTTTTTTTTTTTTATCACTACATTGAAAATTAAGGGATATACATAAACAAAATACTCAACTTTCGGAAATTTATATATAATTAGTTAGAGCTATTTAATTAAGTAAAGATATTCCACTGTAAAATTAATTATATACACTGTTCACTTAAAATAAAGAGTTCTATCGTTTTCTAAGGTCCTTATAAACATACAAAAAAAAACAAAAAAAAATAAGACACTTAAATTTTGACATTAACTATTTTTTTAGGACAAAAATGATAATCTTTGCAATCCGCTGAAAATGCCGTCAGCTGAAAACGCAATTTCTGCTATAAATTTATTCGCCTTCCCGCTGAAATACTCATCGTACATCTTCCATATATCTTGGAAGAGTGGATTTCAAAGAATAGCCCTGCTAAGTATTGTCAAAATATTAGTAAAATTGGTTATTCTATGTAATTTTAAAGTGAGTGGTACATATAAATACCGTCGGTACATAAAGGGTTAAAAAATATTTCTAATTAAAATTGCTGAAACATATCCTCCTTCGAAATAAGACCCTTGAGCACCAACAAACATTTACAATCTCTTGTGAAGGTCATTGAAACATTTCTGGATGGTCCTTTAATTCCGCCTGCGATGTACTTTTAACTTTATCTGCAAATTGAAGTAGATGACGCACAATGGGCTGTTTTCCCAATCTGGCGCACGGAAACCCCAAAAATGAAATTGTTCGAAATAAAACAACATCCCACAATTTATGATCCTCTTGAGTTCCCTAGCCATGTGGTAAACAGTTTTTGTCCGTATGCGAATGAAAATTGTCAACAATCATAGGTTTAGATCGTGTTTGTTCTTGTTACAAGAAACACTTGCGAGCCTCATTTTACAGCCGCGAGTTCTATCGTTTCGTCTGAAAAAGATTTTGCAGATTTTAGCGAGGTTTTTTTTTTTTTTTTTTGAAAATAGAGGCCATGGGTTTTTATTCATTTGACTTTCAAATTAGGTTCAAGTTTGATTAAAAATCGTAAAAACATAACATTTAGCACAGTATGTAACTCCTACTAATGTATGTCAGTTTTTTTCTGTTTAATGGACTAGAACTTTTGGGATTGACACGAATTGATCACAGTAACATTTAAGTCACATAGAGTAGATAAAGATCTTTAGTTTAATGCCAAATTTAGCTGCTACTTCATGCTATTCCCAAAGTTATGATTTTTTTTTCAGCATTAACCAATGGCATTACTTGGCGTACCTTATTCAATGTGTGAAAAGAACAGCAAGATTCCAAGCGCAAACTAATGTGGTTTTGAGTTTAGTTAGGACTACAACGGACTTTGATAAATATAAGGACCCGCAGCATTTAAAATTTAGAAAAATTGTTAAAAATCTCTGCTCGTTTGTAGGGGGAAATTGGATGAGGTGCCATAGAAATGAAAAGTTACTCTACAAGTCGAAGGATGCATGGTTGTCGGGGGAGTAAGACTTATATTAGATTTATTATTTTTAAGTAAAATATATAGCTAATATTTTTGTGCAGTATTTTACATTTATTTAAGCTTATAATAGTTATTTCTTCAGAATTATAAAAACTTTAAAATGGTTTTTTTCAGTTTATGTTTTTTTGCATTCAAAATACTACTTCTTCCACAATTATTTACCAATAACTTCCGTTTTTTCCCCTGTGTCTTGTATGTAATGCATGTAACAAAATTAGAGATTCATTTTGCTGTAAACTGAATTCTTTTTATAAAAAATTAAAATGTGGGAAATATTAGGCTTTTCGTTGAATTCTAGCATACATTCATGGAGAAAAAAATTAGCGCACCATGAAATAATTGCGGGATACTAACGAAACTTGGCATGATGGTACATATTGGGACGATATGCAAATGATTAAAAATGCAGCGTGATTGCGCATTGCGTATAGCCGGTAGAGGGCGTTTAACGTCATTCTCCGTGTAGCATAAAACAGATAACCAAAGCTTGTTTGAGTGTGCTGAATCGTTTACAAAAGAAGATCTGAGGTAGACATGCCATTACGCCGTTTTCGAAGACAATATGAGCAGCTGTCGCAGTTTGAGAGGGGGAAAATCATCGGCATGATGGAAGCTGGGTGGTCAGCTAGGCGAGTAGCTCGTCAATTAGGCCGATCTGATGGTGTTGTGAGGAGGTGTTGGGACCAGTGGATACAAGCGATGTCATTTACACGAAGACCAGGCTCAGGACGCCCTCGACAAACCAGTCGTCAAGAAGACTGCCAAATCGTAATAAATGCACGCGTACAGCCAACTGCTTCATCGGCCGCCATCCAGGCACTGTAGCACCTTCACTAGGGGCCCCTGCGTCTTCTCGAACCATACGAAGGCGCCCGGCTGAAGGACATTTGGGATATCGGCGCCCCTTTAGTTGTGCTGCCTTTGAGACATCCACCCATTGACGCCTCCATTTGGAGTGGTGCCGCGCACGAGGAAACTGGACTACAGCGGAATGGAACCAGGTCGTCTTTAGCGATGAATCCAAATTCAATCTCAGCAGTGATGACAATCGTGTTCGTGTGTGGAGACCCCATAGTGAACGCCTCAATCCTGCCTTTGCTTTACAGAGACACACCGCTCCCACAGCTGAGGTGATGTTACGGACAACATCATTGCCTACAACACACGGTCACCCCTAGTATTGATCCGTGGCACCATGAAAGCCCAGCGGTATGTCCATGACATCCTGCAACCACATGTGTTCCTTGGGCCATTTTTCAACTAGACAATGCTCAGCCTCACACGACAAGGGTGTCACAAGACTGTCGCTGCACTATTACTACCCTTCCTTGACCTGTCCTATACCCAGATTTGTCTCCAATTGAGCATATCTGGGATCATTTGGGACAGCGAGTTGGGCATCCCACGAGTTTGAACGAACTAGAGGCAATGTTACAGCAAATATGGACCGAAATATCTTGACATCATACAGAACTTGTATGCCTCAATGCCCAATCGTATCGCATCGTACATTCGCGGTATAGGGGGTTAAACAGGATTTTAAATCATGTTCTTTTGCATTTTTCTCTGAAATAAATGATCCTTTTTCTTTGATTTTCTAATCATTTACTTATATCAGAGTAGTCATTACGTATGTAAAATTTCGTTTTATTTTGACGAACGCTACTGGGTGCGCTAGTTTTTTTTTTTTTGTCCATGAGTGTATATCAACATTTTATTATATTTTTCTCCAAAACTAATTAAGGTATTTTAAAATAGATCCCTAAAGGTGTTTAAACATCCTCAGAAATATTTTTAAAAATTTCATGTCAAAAAATTAACACAAAAAGAGTAAAATTTTTTAAATTTTCAATTTTTTTTTTAAAAAAAATTAAATTTGTAAAATTGTATAAATAATATGGGCAAAATCTTATCTCATATAATTTTCTTAAAGAGCATCATTATATGAAATGTTAACATAAAATTTATGAATACATAAATAAAAAAAAAATGCTCAAAGGGTGCCTAGTCCTTTTAAACAGTACCTATTATCTTTTATTGTATATGCACAATGTTATGTTTGATTATATTTGTTTAATCTGTTAAAATTTTATTTTTTTTAACTTGCCACACTATTTTTTGTATATATTCTCCCATGTGTAAATTACTGCTTTTGTTAGATCCTTGTTCAAGATCTAGTTCCACTTAGCAATCATTTATTCTTGATCAAATTCAAACTTGACATGAATTAGTTAAGACCCTATTAACCTTATTTCTTAATAAACAACAAAAAAGAATACTCAATTTATATTAACATTCTAAGTGGTTCTAACTGTCCTGAAAAATCATTCCGAAAACGTTTAATGTTCTTTTGCAAGCTCCTTCGAAAGTGCAACAGATTTCATTCATTCCCCCTTTTAAGTTCGCGGAAGGTCTAGAGGGGACGATTTTATTACTCACACACACACAGTTCGGCCTCTTTGTTAATTTTAAAACAGGAGATCACCCTTTCACAGATGTAACGTTGCTTTGAGCGAAAAAAGTGGGACTTTTTTGGTTGCTCCCCCGATCTGTTCAGTCACGGTAAAATCACAAGAAAATGAAGAAAAAAAATTGGCGGTTATAGAGACTGCCGATAGAAGTGAAAACTTAGCAGTATTAAAATTTGAAACTTCATAATGTTTGAATTAAAATTATCAAAACATCTATATGGTTTTCACTTCTATTGACACTCCGAGCAACAATCCACATTTTTGGGTCACCGAATATCCGTCACGTCGAATAATATTTATAAAACCGTTTCTGTCAATAGAAATTGGTGTTTCGCTCATCAGAATGAACGGCGCATTTGTGTTCTCGTCGCACATTTGTGTTCTCATTATTCGATCTCGGATGGTCACCGATCTCTTCACAACTCCGAAGTGTGTTCGTAAAGTAGGTCGATCCAGAGTGCACATTTGAAATCTCTCAAATTAAGTAAATCTTACCTAAAATCGTATTTTCGAGAACAGAACAGCACAGATTTATTGCGCGAAACAAATCCCGACTCGGGGTATCTCTGTGTTTTTTCAAAACAATGAACTGGAAACAATAGAAAAGTGTATTCATTTCCTTTTGTATACGCTCCTGTGGGCATTTCTATGCACTCGCCTCCGTCGGGATGTCGCATTTCTCTTGAAAAGAAATAAGATCATTCGATATCAACCAATATATATATATATATATTCTGTAACATTGTGTGCAAATATTTTTTTTAAACAGATTCGTATCTAAGCGCATACGTATCATTGCATTCGTAGATGTGTTAGAGGCGGCAAAACATAGAAAATAGGGTAACAGAACTTTTAGAATACACAACCTGTTAAAAATAAAGTTTTAAAGCTTGTTTTTTTTCTCATATTTTACTAATTGCAATATTCACAGAAACTGTGGGGTAGTCTAAATATCAAGATCAAGGACTCGAGCTGGCATGTCATGAGCTAGAATCTAGAACCACTGAAGACCCGTCGAGTACCGCGGGATGATGCACGTTACATATATCGAGGCTCAAAGGTCTTCCCGTTGTTGTGGTCTGGAAGCTAGGAAAGAGGGTGCCAGCTCAGGTGTCTTCCTCGTCACCAAGGTTCAAAATTACGAGGTCCGTCACCAGTAACCCTCGTGCAGCTTTACAGTGTGACAAAATATTTACTTTGACTCTAAATTGCATTATTTCTTCTCACGGACCCAATTTTTAGCGATGAAATGCATTAAATACAATTTTGAAAGAAAACTTTATATCGCAGATTTATCTCATTAAAAGTAAACAACTATTTATTACGCATTTTATGATTATAACAAAAACATTATACGGATGTTTTTGGTTATAATCATTGATTTTAATATCATTTGTTTGTTTGTATCTTTTTCAAGTGAATTTTTTTTCTCTTTTTCAAATCGAACAAAGTGCTTAAGGCAGTTTAATATTTAAATCGAAGTTCGAAAGACCGATTCTCTTTCTTCTCCTCTCTCGCATCGCATATTGTCACGAGTTCGATCTCAGTACCACTAAAGACCCGCCGTGTAGGGCAGCGATGCACGTTAAATCTGTCGAGAGCTGAAACGTCCTCCCGTTGGTGTGGTGTGGTAGTTAGGAGAGGGGGTGCCAGCTCAGGTGTCGTCCACGTCACTTGACCATGGTTCAAAATTACGTGGTCCGTCGCCAAAAGCCCTCGTGTAGCTGAACAGTGCGATGTTAATATTCAATCAATCAATCAATCTCGCATCGCATAAAATATATTAAAACAAAACCTAAATGTAGAAGTAGTGTGACGCATGCGTACGAGATCTGTAAGCATGAAACGTTTCATTAGTCGAACGAGTGGAATGAGCAAGCATTGCATTTATTGAAGAGAAATCATAGCAAACATATTTTTGGAAAGTATAATTCGTTTAAATAAATGCTACGTGTCCCTACTAGGAAAAAATTACGATTTGATATGTTATATTTTCCCCTTCTGTATTCGAGTTGTGTAATTTAGCATGACATTGAAATTGCTTTCAAACAAGTGAAGCTAATAAAAGCGTGTTGAAAAGGATTGGATTACGATTCACATATTATTTTATCAGTGGTATAAAGAATTTTTTTTATTTTTTTGTCTTCTATTAACTATTCAATTGAATTTTTTCACCAATTTAAGAATTCCACAGGGTTAAATGCTCTAGAGTTTTCGAATTTTCATGAATGTTGTTCGTCTAAAATGTTGTATATAACAGTATGTGCATTCATACTTGTCAAGAATAATTATAAAAGTAAATTGCAGCATTAGCATTTCGTACACACAGGAACACACACACAGTTAAATCCTCTTGTAATATTCGTACTGTATCGACTCTGTCGAATTGCTGTTTATTGTTTTTCTAAAACATGAAATTTTTCAACGATGTAAGTTGTAGTTGTAACTTTTATTATATATCGTAAAAGATTAAAGTATTGTCTTTTTAAACCATAAATACCGTGATTTTACATGCTACTCGGTTCAAATGTGATACCGACCATCTGTCGGACCCTTTTTTTTTCTCTCTCTCTCTATTTTTTAATTCAACTCATAATTTCTAGATAAATCTACAAACTATTATTATTATTATGTTGCAAAATGTTAAATTACTTAGATATTTTTGATCAAAATATCGTGATGATAGCCTTTTTTGTTCAAATAAAAAAGTAAATTTCTAATAATAAAATCGAATGATATAAAATTATATATAATCATTTTGCACAAAATAGCAAATCATATATTTTATTTTTAACCATTTAAATTAATAATGAATTCGAAATATTAAATTTTTAAATAAAATAAAATATGTAATGAAATTAAAGTCAGCCGTTTTTATTATTTTAAGCTGAAGATTTTAATGGTATAAGGTAAAATAAACTATATTTTTGTATTAATAACCATATTTTAAACTGCAACACATTAATCGTGAATTATTATTAGGTTTTATAAAATTTTTAATTTCAAAATTCACGATAAAAATATGATAGAACAACTAGAAGTCTGTTTTAGCAAGGTTGTAAGAAAACGTCTAAGTCACTGTGAAATACTAATCCGGATTGCGTGATGCATTGCAGAGATTAGAAAATAAATAATACAAAATTTTAAAACGCCAAAATAAATACGAGTACTTAAAATAATATTCCGTTATTTATTTTTTATCTTAAATATTTGTATATTTATTTAGTACTCGCTTTATTGTACTGCACAATGATCTTCAATTAAACGATTCAAATAATATCAAACAAAAACACTATTTTAACAATGCACAGTATATACACATTGAACTTTTCACTAAATCGATTCAATTTCTTATAAGATATACACATCACTATACGTCAGCTGTATAGATACAAATGTACTGCTATAAGCATGTTGGTGACTTGAACGCACGAGATTTCACCCATCCAAAGAATGTCCAATTCGCACAGCACACTGAGCGTGCGCCAGTCATGAGCACGTCGGTGACGCGAACCCATACGATTTTCCCCTGCAAAAGTGCCTAACGCGGCTATATAGAAGTTTTCACTTCAAAAATCTCTTTATATGACAGATAAAATAATGTGTGAATCGTAATCCAATCCTTTTTAACATGCTTTAATAAACTTCACTTGTTTGACAGCAATTTCAATGTCATGCTAAGTTACACATCTCGAATACAGAAGGGGAAAATATAACATATCAAATCGTAATTTTTTCTTAGTAGGGACTCTTAACATTTATTTAAACGAATTATACTTTCCAAAAATATGTTTGCTATGATTTCTCTTCAATAAATGCAACGCTTGCTTATTCCACTCGTTCGACTAATGAAACTTTTCATGCTTACAGATCTCGTACGCATGCGTCACACTACTTCTACATTTAGTATTTTTTTAATATACACTGCTGGCCACCGTAAATGCAACACCCTGAAGGAAGCATGCAAATAACATGAAATTTACAACATGCGTTATCGGAGGTGAGATATGCAACTCTATCAGCGCAGACACACATCACGCGGGCTTGTTGTGCCACCTCAAAGCGCTATTTAAGGCTTGGAGATTTCGACTATTTCAAGTTCGGCAATTGTGTTTTTCTTGTGGTTTCATCAAAAAACGATCAGCTATGTCTCGTAAAAAACAGCGATCAGCTTTTGATCAAGTATTCGAGTTCGACAGAGGAAGGATAGTGGCCTACCCAGATTGTGCATTATCTTTCAGGGAAATAGGTAGTCGTGTTGGACGAAACCAAACAACTATAATACGGATATGTGACCGTTAGATGCAAGAGATAATGATGGACCGACGTGGTCGATCGCATCCACCTCAGTTCACCACTTCACGTGAGAACAGGAAAATTGTGCGCATGGCAGTGACGGATCACTCAGTCACATCACGAACCATAGCACAGCACATTAAGTCTGTAACGCATCATTCAGTGTCTGCGCGTACCATTCGACGCCTTTTACAGCAAAGTGGTCTGTCCGCAAGACGTCCATTACTTGGTCTACCCTTGACACAGAGCCACAGACGTCTCCGCCGCCAATGGTGCTATGAAAGAAGGATGTGGGCGGAAGAATGGAATGAAAGTGTCTTTACTGACGAATCACTCATCTGTCTGCAACACCACGATGGTCGGATTCGAGACTTTAGACACCGTAAAGAGAGGATGCTGAACAGCTGCGTTATGCACCGCCACACTGTTCCTGCACTGGGTATTATGGTATGGGTCGATATTGGATATCACTCTCGCACTCCTCTAGTACACATTGCTGGTACTTTAAACAGCTTGCGCTATACATCTCCGAGGAGTTGGAGCCAGTTGTCCTTCCTTACCTTCAGGGCTTGGCCACAGCCATATTTCAACAGGATAATGCGCGATCACACGTGGCACGCATTGTTCAAATGTTCTTCGTCAATCACCAGATTGAATTGCTTCCCTGGCTGGCACGCTCTCCAGATCTTTTGCCGATAGAAAACATGTGGTCCATGGTTTCTCAACGGTTGACCCAGATTACACCCCCAGCTGCCACACCAGATCAACTTAGGCAACGTGTGAAAGCTGCTTGGTCTGCTGTACCCCAAGAACACATCCAAAGTCTCTTTGAATCAATGCCGAGGCGTGTGACAGCGGTGATCTCTAACAATGGCGGCTACTCTGGCTACTGATTCTGGCAGCAACCACACTTCACAAAAGTCTATAAATTTAATCCTTTGATACTTGGTCAAAACATGTTATCTACAAAATAAATTTTGTTGTACCATCTCTTGTCTTTCTTCGTGTTGCATTTACGGTGGCCAGCTGTGTATCTTATGCGATACGAGAAAGGAGAAAAGAGATAATCGGTCTTTCGAACTTCGATTTAAATATTGAACTGCCTTAAGTACTTTGTTCGATTTAAAAAAGAGAAATAAATTTGACTTGAAAAATATAAAAACAAACAAAAGATATTAAAAAACAATGCTTAGAACCAAAAAATCCGTATAATTTTTTTGTTATAATCATAGAATGCGTAATAAATGTTTACTTCTCATCTGAGATAAATCTGCGATATAAAGTTTGCGCTCAAAATTATATTTAATGTACTTAATCTCTCGCTAAAAATTGGGGCTGAGAGGAAACAATGCAATTTAGAGTCAAAGTAAATATTCTGCGACACTGTAAAGCTGCACGAGGGCTACTGGTGACGGACCTCGTAATTTTGAACCTTGGTGACGAGGAAGACACCTGAGCTGGCACCCTCATTCCTAGCTTCCAGATCACAACAACGGGAGGACTTTTGAGCCTCGATATATGTAACGGGCATCATCCCGCGGTACTCGACGGGTGTTCAGCGGTTCTAGATTCGAACTCATGACATGCCAGCTCGATTCCGTGATCATGACCTCTGGATTACCCCAGTCTGAATATTGCAATTAGTAAAATATGAAAAAAAAAAAAAAGCTTTAAAACTTCATTTTTAACAAGTTTTGTATTCTAAAAGTTATGTTATCCTATATTCAATGTTTTACCGCATCTAACACATCTACGAATGCAATGATACGTGTGCACTTAGATACGAATATGTTTAAAAAAATATTTGCACACAATGTTACAGACAATATATGTATTTATTGATATCGATTGATCTTATTTCTTTTCAAGAGAAATGCGACACCCCGACGGAGGCGAGTGCATAGAAATGCCCACAGGAGCGTATACAAAAGGAAATGAATACACTTTTCTATATAGTTTTCCAGTTCATTGTTTTGAGAAAACGCAGAGATATCCCGAGTTGGGATTTGTTTCGCGCAATAAATCTGTGCTGTTCTGTTCTCGAAAATACGATTTTAGGTAATATTTACTTAATTTGAGATTGTTGTAATCTTTACTTATAATTTACACTCTGGATCGACCAACTTTACGAATACACTTAGGAGTTGTGCAGAGATCGGTGACCATCCGAGATCGAATAATGAGAACACGGCTGCTGGACGAGGGCGTCATCAAGCCATTTATTTCGATGAGCGAAACACCAATTTCTATTGACAGAAACGTTTTTACAAATCTTATTCGACGTGACGGATATTCGGTGACCCAAAACTCGGCCAAAAATGCGGATTGTTGCTCGGTGTGTCAATAGATGTGAAAACCAGATTGATGTTGATAATTTTAATTCAAACATTATGAAATTTCAAAT
>BMAV01022425.1:21946-58580 GCA_019973955.1 Trichonephila inaurata madagascariensis
TTTTTTTTTTTTTTTTTTTTTTTTTTTTTTTTTTTTTTTTTTTTTAACTTTTATCAAATCAACAGCATGTCTTTGGAGTTACTAAATATGAGTAAAAATGCCTTTCAAACAATGTTGTTTCAAGTAAAGTACTTGTTAGGATACACGAGTCACAACACATCTAATTTATATACTGAAGAATTTATAGATGGCTGGATCTGAGAGTAATCTTAAAAGTATCCTCATTAGAATAAAACTCTGCAAATGTTGTTCATAATTATATAGTTTTTAAACGACTATCTACAAAAATTTAGTTTTATGCTACCCCGTTTGACTGTTTTGAACATGATGACAAAGACTACAATGGGAATCAAATGGTGTTTGGCAGAAATTGCAAAACGTATGAAATTTGTAAATTATTTTTTATCCATAAAATATAAAAAAAGAAAAAAATCAGAGCTATGTGCAAAATTTTAAATAAATCATGAATTGAAATATCAAAAATGAAGATTTAGCTTACAAGTAGAAATGAAATTAATGCAAATTAAAAATAAAGCATTCATAATTTATGAACAAGGTATAAAAGGTTTTAAAAAATACTATTTTCTAACTAGTACACATGAAGGCATCTCTTGCTAAGTGAGAGAGTATTAACATAGCACTGTTCAGCTATACAAGGGCTTTTGGCGACAGACCTCGTATTCTTGAACCATGGTAAAGTGATCTGGACGACACCTGTGCAGGCACCCCTCCTCTCCTAACAACCACACCAGCAGGGGGACCTTTGAGCTCTTGACAAATTTAATATGCATCACTCCCCTACACGGCAGTGCGGGTCTTCAGTAGCACTAGGCTCGAACTCATGATACACCAGCCACGAGTTTTTACCTTGACCACTAAGCTACCATGTCACATTTATAAAAGCTACTGTTCAAAAAATATCACACGTTGAAACAATATATACATATAGGGAGCTAATTTGTTATTACACAACGTGCAAAACGTTTTTTAGATATGGTTTTTAAATCACTGCAAATAAGATTTTGTTATCCAATAGTTTTCAATCCAAAAAGGTAGTCTCGCACTAATAACTCAACATGTAAGTAAATGAAAAGAATAGCTTATTCCTGACAAAAGAGGAATTACATTAATTTTAAAAAAACAAAAATGTAAGTATATACTATTATTGTTGAAAACCAGTTATAGAAAAATATGAGTACCAGGATTAAAAGAAATAGAACACAACGCGCGTATTTAGAAATGCTGGGGAAAGAATCAGAAGAAAAATGGAAAAATAATAACTGTTAAAAGCTAAAAAAATTTCAAACCCAAAAAAGAAATCACTATCACGATGTAAAAAGATTAACGGTGAAATGTTATAAATCCACGCAATTCTCTCTTTAAATGTTTTTTTACATATTCGTAGGATTTGAATGTATTGAAAATAATTCGAATAATTTTCAATGTATCCAAAAATTCCAAGTATTATTTGTGAATTTTATTGACCAAGAAACATTTGAAAATGCATCAATTAAAAATAAAGTTGAAGTAAAATTACAATTTGGTGCCGGTGAAAAAAGAATTATTTCCAATAGATTTACTATCGTGGCCATGCAAATTTTCATTGCAAACATCTGCAATAAAACATACAGCTGTCAAATTATTTATCCTGTCTATAAACTATTTTAATTTTGCTGTCATGCTTATCACATTTCATAATAACCAAAATAAGCAAAATCTCAATCAAGATTAAGAATTTTTTTTTTTTTTTAAAAAAGAAGATTATTAGAAAACAAAGTGCAAATTCAGTAATCATTTTAGTCCATAAAAATTGAAAGTGGAGCCCTAATATTATTTTAATAACATATTTAGTAAACACCAATAATATTTGAAATATCCATTTATGAATAACTGACAGAAGACTAAAACTGCAATCTAGACAACAGGAAGCATGAAAATGTTTGTGGAAAAAACTACTTAAAAATGTCTGAAATTAATAAGGATACTGCCATAAATATAAATTAGTAAAAAATTCAGTTTAATATACTATAATAATAACATCAAATAATATACATAATAAATGATGATAAAATAAAATTACAAAAGTGGATAAAATTTAGAAAAATATAATAGAAAAAATAATGGATGACAACCACATAACCAAATTTAAAGGTATTGGTAACCATATTGTGTGTGTGTGTAATATTATCGACCAACTTAGCAATTGTCAAAAACAACACTTGGTATGTAGTGTACCGATATCAAATTAGAACATTAATTTCAATACTAAAAACGACAAGCTGTTTCCTTTCCCCTCCAACCTGAAATATAAAAAAAAAGTCATTTAAGCACGGTTTCCACTACTTATCTTGTTTTTCTGCTTTTGTATAATTCCATGGAAGAAAACTTGACATTAATAGCTGACAATTTTTCTTTTTTCTGTGGGATATGGAGCAACAAAGGCTATTATCCCAATAACTGACAAGTATAATTGAATATTAATAAATATTATGATAATTTTCTGAGATACAAGTTTTCATTTTTTTTTCCCCACTCAAATAATCCAGGGCCAGCTTTACGAATTAGTTTTCAATGTCTCATTGTCTAAAAAGAAGAAACTTTCTTCATCTATGCTTTACTCTGTTAAAAAATTATTTATGTCAATAAGTACCTATATTTTTCCAACTAATGCAGTAGAAATAAAAACACCAAAATCTTGGTCTACCAGAAAAAATGCAATATTTATAAAAGAATTACTTGTTTTATTATTATGGTGCCTCCTGTATGTCAAACTGAAAGTACCTACCCTTTGTAAAATCCAACTTGGAGGTCCAAATGTTCTCCGTTATGCCACTGCCTTTCTACACTATGTTATAAGATAAATCTGTACTTACATATTATGTCAACAATGTTCAAGATAACTCGCCAAGTTGGCAGTACCAATTTTGCATGTGGGGTATGCACTGAATTGGCAATCATGTGTTTCGTTTCATATAATGCTACTAAAAGGCTGTGATAATATGTAAGTACTGTGATAAATCTAATTTAAAAAATGCAGATAAACTAGTAATAAGAAAAAATATCCATTAAATATTAGTACTAAGTAGATTTAATTTTTATATCATCACTGGTATGATCATGGGACTCACAAAAGGGAAAATGCAATCACATATGATACCGTGTTCCCTGAAGTAATCATGGTCCTGGACAAATAAATACATAAAAGCGAAAAATATACTTCATCGGGTTTAATATCAAGAATCTGATATATATCTCATTCTTTTTCATTCAAATAAACAAAACCTTGGTCACTTTAAAGGTGTGTTATATACCAGAAGATCAATATGTTGTGAATTAAAATTTACTTTCACTGGGCCTGTGGCTTTATTATTATTAAAAAATACCAGATTAATAAGATTTTTTAGAAATATCACAATAGTTTTCAATCAAAGCAAAGTATTATGGTCATGAAAATACAGCCTTTCTGCTGTGGTGTAACGTACACCCCCATATTGCGGGGGGGGGGGGGGCAAAGCCTGACAGTCGCCAACTATCTACCCTTTGTAAAATCCAACTTGGAGGCCCAAATGTTCTCTGTTACGCCACTGCCTTTCTGCACAATGTTATAAGATAAATCAGTACTTACATATTATGGCAACAACATTCAAGGTAACTCACCAAGTTGATAATACCAATATCGCAATTTCGCATGTGTAGTGTGTGCTGAATTGGCAATCGCATGTGTTTTGTGTCATATAATGTTACCAAAAGGCTATGATAATATGTAAGTACTGTGATAAATCTTATTAACAATGCAGATAAATTACTAATAAGCCAAAATATCCATTAAATATTAGTAGTTAAGTAGATTTAATTTTTATACTTAATGTCTAATACCAAAAAAAGTAAAAATCATTCTTGAAATATATTATGTTCAATTTTACTCATTCTGTACAGTTAATTTTGATTCTTTCAATATTCGAAAATGAGAGTGAAAGAGATCGTAAAATAAGTGCATTGAAATTGTTGAAACTCTTAAATAATTTCTATATGGGAACTTTTAAGAAATTTTTCATAACTTAATTAATAAGCTTAAAAAGTACTTTAAAATTTTCAAGAAACTACATTGAAGACACCTTTAATATAAAAAGCCGGGCTGCGACAAGTGGAGCGGGGAGCGGGGATGACCCCGGGGGGGGCAGAAGAGATAAGGAAACGGCATCTTTATCTGAAAAATATTCTGCGCATGCGCTATGAAATGCTGGGAATTCATTGAAGAAACTATTTACTTTTCAATTAATAATTTTTAAAATAAGATTTCAATAATATTTTCTAATTTACTTTAGAGCAAACAATAATGGCAAAAAATAAATATTTTTTATGAGAAGATGAATCCTTTTTAGTATTAGTAAGGGGTCTTCTCTATCAATATAATTGGTTTGAGAACACGAATGTGTTTTTAATGTGTGTGTGTGTGATAGGCGATTCGTATTTTTAATTAATGAAATGAATTAATTAGTTAAAATGAATATACTGTTTAACTTAATTGTAGGATAGGATACACATTTTAGTCTTGATGAAGGGAAACAAACTTTTTTTTGGAAAAATGGAGCTTAATGTTAGAGCTATTTTCGTTTCAATAAATTTTTTCATTACTTCAAAATTAATTGTTTTAAAAAGTAAATTTACTAATGGTGTCATCTATGTGTGTGTGTGATTGATTGATTTTAATTTCTATGACTTATTTTTAAGTTGAGTTTCGAACCCCAAAAGTCTTCGTTCGTGAATGTTAGAAGGCGCGATCCTAATCATTCACCCACGAAAACCTGTTACCATACATTTAGTTTACTCACATATTATCAAACTTCAAGTGAAAGTATCAAGTTGAGTTGTAAGATTCCTATAGCTAAAAACTTAATATCATTCTCTACTATTTAAAGCTATGAATTTCTTCATTTTATACGTCATGTAATAATTTCAAAGATGTATATATAATACATGCTTTTACTTGCCAAGGTCATGATAGAATTATCCAGAAGTGATAATATACCTTATCTTAGAGGGAAAGGAATGTGTAAACAACCTTTGAACAAGTTGTTACATGAATATCGATATCATGACCAAATTACAGTTAATGTAACACTACGCACGCGTAAGGATACATTATTCTATTCCACCAATCAGCTTTAAGTTTTTATGATAATATCCTTACAAACCAATCACAGTTCAATATGGGAGTAAAGTTCTAATCATGGATTTGGAATATATTTGGTTTAAAGGCATTTCTAGCTCTTTCTCTCTCCCAGACTGTAGTTCAAATTTTATTATTGTTGTAAGCAGAATTATACTCGTGTAGAATTAGAAACATGAAGCGAATGTTTTATTCCAATAATTGTTCAAATAAGCGAGTATGTTTTAGTGAAAATACCAAGTCAGATTCCTCTTTCTCTGACGATTCTATTCCTCCACATCATTTCCACTTAGGACAGGACGTTTATGCTGCAGTGACATATTTTGCTACCATGGTACAAGTTCATCTACGTCTCTATAAAAGAGATGGGAATAATCGACTGTTTCCAACTAAAAGAGGTGTGTGTTTCTCGCCTATGCTGTGGCAATCATTTGTTAATCAAATCGAGCAAATGAATACATCATCTTCCGTTGAAGAAAATGTCCTCATAAAAGACTCTTTGATGATATCGACCGTTTTTATTGAAAACATTCCGAATATCATCTTACAGCGCTATTTCAAGAAAAAAGATTATTCAAAGAAGTTTGAACCAGGGATGTGTGTTCTGAGCGAAAATAACTGGTTGGAATTACAACGAGTTCATAAGAACATTACAGAAAGTGTCATGTGGTTAACATTTGACCGTATGCTTCGCAATTTGTTATTGAGTGAAGCCTCGAAAATTATGCCAAGTGCTGTAGTGAATACAGACGCTTCAGAAGTTGAATTGGTGTTGACAACTTCATTGATTGAACTTTTGTGTGATTACTTGGGAAACTCCATCGCAGATGTGTTTGATTGCTACGGGTGTGTTTAACAATATGGTAATCAACTTGGACATGAATGTATAACAATGGATTAGGAAACCCTTATACGACTTTAGGGCGACTTAGTCACTATTGACTTTGAACAATTTATCAAGGATTTTATCCAACGAAATATTCAAAAGTTAAATTATCTAAATCCAATATTTGTAAATAAGTGGGATATGCTTTCTATTTTTGATAACGCTAAGAAAATGTATATTGCATCTGATCTTAATCGTTTGTATTAAATAAAAAATATTTATTTGTATATGTCTCTGTGTTATTGTTATTTAGTCTTTACATTGTATTTATATATGTGTGTGTTTCCACACACTATTATATTCTATTTAAATTCTTTTTAGAAGAGTTGCTGTTCTTATAGAATGCTATAAATACTTTGTTTAGTCTGCTATTACTTTATTCATTCATGTGATGTTAGTCAAATAATACACTTTTTTAAAGTTAAGAATGGATCTTGAAAAAGTTTATCAAGAACCTGAACATCCGGGTAGCTTTGGTGGTGTCGAAGCTTTATTTAAAGCTACGGATGGAAAAGTTTCTAGAAAAGATATTAAAAAGTTGGTTAAGTGCAAAAGATTCATATATTTTACATAAATCTATTAAAAAGAAATTTAAGAAAAATAGAGTGTTTGTAAGCCGAATGAATCAACAATATCAAACCGATTTAGTGGATATGCAGTCTCTTTCTAAGTTTAACGACGGGTATAGATATTTACTTACTTGCATATGCGTTTTATCGAAGTATGCTTGGGCTATTCCATTGCCTGATAAAAATGCAAAAACAGTACTATCGGCTTTTGAGCAAATATTTTCTGAGCGCGTCCCTCTTAAACTCCAAACTGACGCTGGTAAAGAATTTACGAACAAACTTTTTCAGAATTATCTCAAAAAGAAGAAAATAGGATTTTTCATGACAAATAATAACACGAAAGCCTCTATTATTGAACGATTCAATAGAACGTTAAAGACGAAAATGTGGAAATTTTTTACAGAGAAGAATACGAATTTATACATTGATGCCGTAGATAAATTAGTATACAGCTACAATAATACTTGGCATCGTAGCGTACAAATGACACCAGTATCTGTAACTGAGACTAATCAAAGCCAGGTATGGGAAAATTTGTATGGTAAACAGAATAACAAAAAGGTGAATAAGCCAAATTATCGACTTAATGATGCAGTTCGAATTAGTAAGGAAAAGTTATTATTTGAAAAAGGATACGAGCAGAATTGTGTGTGGACCAGAGAAATATTCACCATTCATCAAATTATTAGAAGGAATCCAATTGCTTATAAATTAAAAGATTTAGAGCTGGAGAAGTGATTCGGGGTACTTTTTATGAACAGGAACTTCAAAAAGTAATGCACTCTGGTTACTACCCTATTGAAAAAGTTTTGAAAATGCGAGAAAAGAATGGTAAAAAGGAATATTTTGTAAAATTTTTGGGATATCCAGAAAAATTTAATACATGGGTACAAGACTTGAAACATCTATAAAAAGAGATCAAAATCTACTTATTCATCAGTAGCAAAAATGTCTTTCTACATAACGCTCATAAGTAATAGCTCCAAACACTTTTTCCCAGGAAATAAAACTTCTCACATTTTACTACACAACTTCCAACTCCCATTACTCTAAATGATGAATGGGAAATGGGATTAGTTGATTTTATTTATTCTCATACATGATATAATGTAAGAGAAAGCAGCAATGTATTTGGTTTTGACCTCGGTGATGGAAAGTTGATTTCTAGAAGAATTCCTCAAGGATATTATGAATCTATACCTGACATTTTAGATGGGATGTATTTAGAAGATTTTAAGAACAAAATAGAATTTCATTACCACCCTATATTCAAAAGAGTAAAAATCAAGACACAAAAGGAAACGCTAAAAGTTTTTTAAATAAAGGTTTTTCTAAACTCCTTGGTTTCGAACCGGGCGAAATCAAAGGCAAAGTTGAAAGTCCATATATTGCTGATCCTAATGCTTCGTTTCCTCTTATATACGTTTATTGCGATTTGATAGAACCTCAAATTGTGGGAGATGTTCAAGCTCCACTTTTAAAAATTGTAAAAGTTGAAGGAAAAGATGGAGAAGTGGTGAATGAGCATTATACAAGACCTCATTATGTGCCTGTCATACGACGACATTTCCAAACGGTCGAAATGGTTCTTAGATTACATTCAGGAGAATTAGTACCATTCGAAAGAGTAAGAGTGATAGCAGTGTTACATTTTCGAATGACACAAATAGTATAAAAGAAGATAAAAGAAAAAATACATTCATTTATAGATCAGATCTATCAGAATAAAGATGCTTGTTCCATATAAGTGTTGTGTGAAACAATACGAGGATTATTATGTTAACCAAGCAAGTTAACCAATAATTATGTTAACCAATGGTCTTTCTTATTATCAGGGTCAATCTTTTCAAAAAGGTTATGGCATAGGAGGTTGGTTCAAAAGACTGTTTCGTACTGCTTTGCCCTTCTTAACTCGATGAGCCAAATCTGTTGGGAAAGAAGTTTTGAAAACAGGAACTCAAATAGCTAATGCTTTTACTCGAAGGGCAAAATTTAGAAGATGCAGCCAAACATCGAGCAAAAGAAACCGGAAGAAATTAGCAAGAGAAGCCATTAAAAAAGCGGATGATATGCTTGGCCAGGGTAAAAAGTATAAAAGAAAGAAAAGATTCTCAAAACACACCATTCCGTCTAAAGTCAGGAAAGCGAAAGGACGTGACATTTTTGATACGAAATAAAATGGCATTTCTTTTGAAAGATTCTCCTGAATGTGCCAAGTCCGAATTGAATTTATTTACTCTCCCACCAACTCAAACAGTTATAGAAAAAGGTCAATGGATTCAGTTTCATCCAATTGCTAATGTGACAGATGGCGGACCTGTTGAATTCCTAATTTCTGGAAGCGGCGAAGATTATCTATAGATTTGTCTCAGACGCAATTATATGTTAAAGCAAAAACTTTAAAAAACGATGGAAAAGTACTTACTGATGTTGATAAAATAGGACCTGTTAATCTTTTTCTTCATTCCTTATTTTCGCAAGTAGACATAAGTTTAAATGGAAGAAATGTTTCTTCTAGTAACAATACATATCCTTATCGAGCGATTTTGGAAACTATTTTAAATCATGGATATGACAGCAAAACTTCTCAACTTACTTCTGAAATATATTATAAGGATACAGCGGGTCGAATGAATATATATGATGATGATAAGGAGCCAAATGAAGGATTCAATAAGCGAGCTTCACTATTCAAAAAAAGTAACTGTTGACATAATAGGATGACTTCATGTGGATTTAATCGATCAAGATAGACTTTTACTTAACCTCGTCGATTTGAAAATTAAACTGATAAGAAGTAAGCCAGAATTTTGTCTCATGGGAAATGAGGGCTATAAAATAGTGTTCGATCACGTTTTAATCTTTGTTAGAAAAGTGCATATTAATCTCGGAGTCCTTATTGCTCATGCTAAAGCTTTAGAAAAGGCAACAGCTAAATAGAATTAACTGTAAAGTGTTTTCAATACCTCAATCGAGCTATTCTTTTATCCAAAACAACGTGTTTTCCGGACAAATGCCAAAACGAATTGTTTTAGCTTGCGTAGATAATGATGCATTCAACGGAAACTATAAAAAGTCACCTTTTGAATTCAATCACTACAATATGAATTTTGTCGGAGTATATATAGATGGTCAATCTATGCCTCATTAACCATTAGAATTGGATTTCGAAAAAGAAAATTATATCAGAGCATATCAGAACTTGTTTTTAAATTCTGAAGGGCTTTATTTATCAAGAAATGAATTTGCTAAGGGATATTCCTTATTTCTATTTGATTTAACACTTGACTTGTGTGACGGAGAACATTTCAATCTGATTAGACACAGTAACTTAAGAATAGAATTAAAATTTAGCAAAGCATTGGAGCAAACAGTGTCGCTGATCGTTTTTGGTGAATTTGAATCTTTAATCGAGATAAACAAAGCAAGGAATGTACTCTTTTATTTCGAAAATTAATGTATGCTTCCCAAATTCATCGAATTTTGTCTGAGGATAAAGATGCTTCAAAATATTTTATTGGAGTACTTCCTTCAGACAAGTTACCTTTAATTAGAAGTACTCTGATCGTAAATACAGACACACAAGATCAAGAAGGATCTCACTGGCTAGCGATGCACATTCGAGACGAAAACACAATAGAATTTTTCGATTCTTATGGATTTCCCCCAACAGCTTATGGAGATTTTATTTCGAGTTATACAAGAAAGTTTAAAAATATAAAGTGAAATGAAAAATCCCTTCAAAGTCTTACATCGAACGTTTGCGGTCATTATTGTATATTTTTCTTGTTGAAAATCAGTAAAGGCTTTTCGATGAATTATATTTTATATGAATTTGTTCGTAACAAACAGAATGATTTCAGATTGTATCAATATTTTAAGAAAAGATATATAATGTAAGAATAAATTTTAGATGGTGAATAAATACACAATTCTTTTTATATTTTGTGTTTGTGTTATTATTTTTTATTATAAGATGAATATATGTATATATAATTTAGCTTTGAAATTTATAAGTTTTCCACATATATTTAAATTTATAAAGAGTTTTTATTATTTTAAGACTAATATGAAAAAGAAATTTTATCACTATTGTTCTTAACCTAAATACTTTTCCTTCAAGTCCATCAACAATACTCTTAACTTTTTTCAATTTTTTTCAATATTTTTCAACTTTTTTCAAAATATTTTTCAATTTTTTTCAACATTTTTCAATTATATTAATAAATTTTAGTGTAAGAAAAATAAATAAATAAATAAAACAGATCAAAATGTTTTAAAAAAAGATTTATTGAAGAAAACACGAGCTACACTTAATATTCAATCCATGACAAAGGTTTTGCATACAATGTTTTTGTTGTAAGATTTTATTCTTAACAAAATATTTGATGGAAAATTTTTTCTTTTTAAAAATTCGTCAAATGATTCGAACGCAAAAGGTTTTATTTTTTTTGTCTCTTACTAGGGGGGTAATCAACTGTACAACATTAGTATTTCGTATAATTTTCCCATCCACTATTAACTCTTTTTCAGGTGTCCAGTATATTTCTTCTCGATGCTTCTGTATAAAAAGAATGATTCCCTTAATAATAGTTTTATATTTCTTTGGTGCTTTTTTTTTCTATTTCTTGTTCAATATTCTCTGCACTGGTGTCTTGCTTTATAAACCCGAGGGCCTCCTTAGAATCTTCATTTGGAATATCACTTTTCAGATCTTCTGCATTAGAATTTTCAAATTCCCTCTGTGGTTCTTGCATGCCTTCATTGATTTCTTTGGGAAAGGGAAAGTTTACATATTTTCGAAGAATTTTTTTTTTTTTGTAAGTATAAAGTAGCCTTTTCAGAATCATTCATGTTTTTGTTTCGAAGAATAGATTGCATTTGCTCATCTAATTCTGATAGTTGTTCTGAAACGAAATTTTAAAGTCTTTCTTCTGGCAGTAAAACGAATTTCTTACTGTGTTCCATGAATGAGTGATGATATAACTGAAACAGCAACAGGAATCAGAAAACTTAAAAATCCTTCTCCTGTTTGTATTAGAACTTTCCTCTTTTTATACAAAGGGACAGATTTATCTCCTAACTTACGTATAACCTGCTTAAAAGGAGCCAACCTTCTTTTATGATGCTTTGTTAATGGAACATTGCCTTTTAAAGTATTTAAAGCACATTCGCATAGTGCCTTTATTAGAGAATTAGGACATTTTTGTAATATTTTTCTCTTGGTTTTGCTTTTTGCCAAGAGCTTTAAATACGCTACGTGCTGTTTTACAGACATATTTAATGCAAATGTTTTATGTTAGATTATTTCAACCTTTAAATACTGTATTCGATAGTAAAATAAAATTTTCTATGACTATAAAGTGTAAATTAATTTTTTTGTTTGTATTTTAAAAACATTTATTACCGGGGAACATATACTATGTTTTTATCCCCAGGAAATATACTCGTACGTATGCGCAGTCTCTCATTCGTTTCAGGCTTCAGGTCCATAAATAAATAACCATATGGTGATTTTGTAGCATCGTCATAACTTTCTAAAAGAAATTTCGACTGAGATGGATACATTTGTCTTGCTAGACAAGAGATCTGTTGCTTGTTTCTAACATTTTTAAAACAACATAGGTAAGAAGTATTTAAAGAAATATTCCTAATTTGCTTTTCCTTGCAAAAAATATTTTGTAGAATAAATATTACGGAAATATCTCTATGGTGGCTTCCTTTCGTGAACAAGTTTTAAATTTTTTTTTTTTTTTTGTCTCATCTCCTACTTCATTCATTAAATCATTATGAGAGCATTAGTAATGTTTTCTACTTCAGAAGGTATGCCTTCATGAAATTCTATATGTCAGACATCTTCTCAAACAGTTTTTGATAAATTCCATAACACCAAATAATTTTGTTAGGAAAAGGTTTAATTAGTTTTGTTTCTAATATTCGTCTAACAAAGAAAGTTTTACCAGAATTAGAAGGTCCGCATATCATCATAGAAAATGGATGTTTAAGGTTTGGAAACTCCATTGTAAATGAGAATACTCAAGTAACAAACATTAATTTATAGTTTTTAAACTTATCTCAATAAATTTTTACTACCAAATATATATATAATGGAATGCCTTTCTCTTAATTTCTAACATACAAATAAATAATGCAACTTTCCTTTTATAGAACAATATGGTAACGGAAAACTTAATTTAATCTTATATTTAAAATTAAAAAAAAAAAGCATTATACAAGAATTATTGAAATAAACAAAAATACAATGTTCTAACAGAAAACTCAATTTAATCTTATATTTTTTTTAAAAAAAAGGAAAAATGAAAATGAAAAGGAAAAATTTACATTCACAAATATGAAAGAATAAGATATATACAGAAATCAATATCTATATGAAACTATATAATTAAATTCTCATTTATAAAATAAATATTAAATGTAGCTAAAATATCAGCTTTCATTTATATGACAGTTACCGAAAGCTAAAGTTGTAATACCAACTTCAAGAATATATCTTTTATCATCGAAGGGGCAAAGTGAATTTTTTTTACTTTTTACAGAATATATTTGATGTATAGAACTGTTAATGGATTTAAACTCTTCACGACTTCTATACTTAATTATGAGGCAATTTTTATAGTTTTCATAAGAAATTTTACTTTTTAAAATAGATCTATGTACCCTTTTTGCTGTATTTTTTTCTAAAGTTAATGTTTTTATGCTGTACATTTTGCTTTGAGACCTACGAATTCAGATGCTACCATCCCGTTTAACTCATCTTTCATTTTTCCGAGAATTTTATTATTTAAGGGATTATAAAGAAAATGATTTGGAGGATAGTTAGCTGTGTCAAATTCAATGGAATTATGAAACATATCTTTATATATATCTGAAGTTGAAATAATATAACACAGAGGATAATAATTATCTGTAAATAATAATTTGGCACGATTTGCATATCATTCTTTTGATATAATTATAACGAAAATTGTACATTAAAATTTTGGAAGTGTCTAAAATTGAAAAACCAACATATATGTGGGTCTGTTCAATAAAAGAAAAGAGTAAGTTTTCTTTGAATAGATACAAGGTCATTATTAATTATTTTATAAGCATGAAATGCTGGAGATGCTATCAATTTGTTAGCTCTTTTCTCACTATTCACTAAATCAATCTTAACTCTATTGCGTAAATTTTCCATTGTTTTTCCAAAAACGGCATTGTTTAAAAGTTTAAAGAGATCTTTTTCAAAATAGTTATTTGCTCGTTTTCGATGTTCAGTATTAAAATCAATGTAATTTTTTAACCAAGGACTTTGTTTGAATTTTAGAATTTTATGTATTTTTTTAACCTTTATAAACCTAATTGAACATATAACTTCAAATTTCTATAATGAAGAACATATTTAGTTTTATTTTTTAAGTTAGGAACCAATTTTTCTACAGATTTCGATTTTAAAATACTGAATTCTTTAGCAATAATTTTAGTATAGGGGGAACATTCAGAGACACTTACTTCAATTTTTTCTGGAGCTAATTGATAGCAGTTATGAAAGTCGTACAATTCATCTGGATATTCTAAGTCAACTTCAAATATGTAACCCATATCCGAATTGTCTGGTACATCCATGAAATTAACGTCTTCATCAGTCCAGGAAAAGTCGTGTGTAGGTAAATGTTGCGACATTGCCCAACCATATAGATTGTTTGCGTCTAAATATATAATGTAACTACTAGGTAAGGTTTAATCATAGGTTGATAAATACACATTGTTAGCCTTAGCGTAGCGATGACTAATCATTGCAACACCTCCTCGGATTCCTTTTTCGATGAATAAGTGCATGTCTATATCAGTTAAAAGCTCCAATCGTACTTTTGTCATTTTAAGATATGCTTGCCATGCCAAACCAGGAGCCGTATATGTATGACATGGATCAATTTTGTAGTAATTCTGGCATAGAGTTCTAAAGTTTTCAAATATGTCTGAAAGTAATAATACGTCTACGGTTACATACAAATCATGATAATCTCCAAATGTATGCATTTGAGATATATTCCATATTTGATGAGCATATTTGTAGTCTTCTCTGGATGCATTTTCATTTGTTAGACTGTTGAAAAAAGCTGATTGAGAAGGGAGTTGCGTTTCATGAAATTTAGAAAAGGAATCAAAATATTCATATGGATAACAACCTTTTCTAGTTATAAATTGTGCATTACTTGCAAAATATTTATTACAAAGATGAAAGTGGAGAAAGGCTTTAACTTTTGGGCAAGTTTCTCTAGAGAAGTATTTAAAAATTGAAAAGAGTCAATGAAACGTAATGATATAACTTTTCACTATTTTTGTGGGTAATTCTATAACTACATAAACTTTTCACTATTTTTGGGAATGCATTGAGTTCTCTTTTCTTTGAATTTACCAATTCCTTGAATTAAAAAGTGTCCGTCATAATTTCGTAAATTATGAATTACGACAGGAATGGAATTTGCTAATTTAAAATTTAAATTGCAGCTATTGTGTGCCGCTCCTCTGTAAGCTCCGGTTAGATGATCGTGGTCCCTTACAGCATCTCCATTGAGAGGATTTTCACAGATGCTGCATAGTGTGGAAGATTTAAAATTTTCTTCATCTGTCATAGAAAAGATAATAGGCTTGACATAACGCAAGATATCAAGAATTGATTTTTCATCTAAGAGCTTTGTAAGAAATTGATCTATGGCATTTTTTCCTCAAAAAACTGTAGGAGGCTTGATCATCGCTCCATCTGGTCCTACAATAACATACGCAAAACCACATGGAACATGCTTCTCTATGGATTCAGTTGATGAAATTATAGGGTCTTGTTCACAAGAACTTATCTTTTCTAGGATACATTCCAGGTCGGCGTATATCACATATGGCACGGGTAGTTTGAATTTATGATTGCTAAATTCAAGTCATTTTTTCTCTTGTGTCGGCATTTTTATTTTTTGTATATTATGATTTTGACAGTCTTCTTGATGTAGATTCAATAATTCTTCATTGCTAAATCGAAGAAGGTAATAATCACAAAAAAAAAAAAAACACTTTATGTTCATGACTTGTTAAATGATTTAGTAAGCTACTCATATTAGTTATTAGAGTATAATGTTTCTTGCTTCCTTGAGATATTAGTAATAAGTTTATATGTTTGTTTCTTCTTGTTGACGTAGTAATTCTTAGAGGAAATATTTCTCCTTCAAAGCCGAAAACATTTATTGATATATTATTATTTCGTTCAAATTTACATATTTGCGATATGGGTGTAGGAAAATCAATACCCTTACAATTAATTTCTTTTTCGAAAGAAAGGTAATTATTAATTCGTTCGGCATGAACGTTCACAGGATGAAGAGCAGCTAAAACGCACCATAAAAAACATTTATCGTTGCTGTTTTTTATATTTATTACAGCTTTTTTCTTCGCTATAATTTTTGGTAAGGGTATGTATGAAGAGGCTGCTAGTGGTTGATAGGCACATGTTTTTACTTCCAAATGTAGAATTTCATCTAAAATCCATCCGCTTCCTCTTCCCTCGAATTCTTCACATGACGATAATATTTTTAAAAAAGCTGCTGTTACTTTTTTTTCAGGTGATTCATTTAGGAGAGTTATTTCACAAATTGATCGAAAATGCGATTCACATTTCTCTTCTTCGGTTTCTGCAGTTTTTCTAACAAAACGAACCTTGACACAAACGTACCACTTGATACCTTTCATTTCCTTGGATTTATTTTCAACTATTCTTATAACTTCTTCTTTAGAATTCTGGAGGAAGCCATTTAAATTCTTAATAAAGTTCGAGTCGGTTGAAATGGTATATGTTTGAAAAGTATTCAGACAAGCACGACTTCTGGTGTTATTTCTTCTTTCTTCAGCCGCAGGAGCTTGATATCCGGATGGTCCAGGTTGAGGAGAAGAATTAAGTCTTTGTCATTTGTTTTCAAAGATGTTCCCTCTAGATACTTCGTGCAACTTTAGATGACGTTTGAGGCTATCAGATCTGGCGAAGTTTTTATTACAATAGTTGCGTTTGTTTTCATCAGTTCCATGCACATTCATTTTATGCCTTTTCAAGTTCTTCTTATGTTTAAAAGTCTTATTACAATCAGAACAAGAAAATATTTTTTCTTCAGTGACATCATCTTCGAACGGAGAATCTAATTGAGATGATGTTAAATCTCCAAAGTCACTTGTTGCAAAAATTTGTGTATTAAGAGGAAAATCAGAATTTTCGAAAAATTCTTCAACAGACTGCATTTTAAGATATCGGCTAGTAAACTAACGAGAAATGAAAAAATCTGTATTAAATAGTACAAAGCAATAAACGTGGACCAATAGAAAATCGATGCTTATCATAACTACGTATGCATGTATAGGGTAAGTAGTTCTCATATACTTATAAGATACCAAGAAAGATAGATTAAATAAGCAATTTGTGAAAAGAAGCTTATCAAGAAAATAAGAATACATAGCTGATGTTGTTTGCGACTTTCTGTCTCCTAGAAGGAATGATAACAAAGAAGAAAGTGTAACAAGCAAAGCTAACAACGTACATTTCCATATATATTGATAGTAAACAATTTTACCTGAATTTTATCTTTCAGACGGGGCATCAGCAGGTTACGATTAGTAGAAAATCAGATAAGCAATAAATAGCAAGAGTTGTAAAAGGAACTCTATCGAAAACTAACAATAGATACTTGGTTGCCATTTGCGACTCCATGTCTCCGAGAAGGAATTTTGTTAACAAAGAAGGAAGTCTAATACACAAAGCCAACAACGGTCATTTCCAAACACCAAAATTTGATCTTTCAGACGGGATGTCAGCAATCTATGAGAAGTAAAAATTGAGATAAGCAATGAACAGCAAGCGTTGTGAAAGGAATCTTGTCTAGAAAATAAGAATACGTAGCTGATACCATAGGGTTCGAAACTCAACTTAAAAATAAGTCTAATTTTACACATAAAATTAAAATAAATCATAGATGGCACCACTAATAAATGTACTTTTTAAAACAATTAGTTTTGAAGTTATGAAAAACATTTATTGAAACGAAAATAGCTCTAACATTAAGTTTCATTTTTCCAAAAAAAGTTTGTCTCAAGACTAAAATTTGCATCCAATCCTACAATCAAGTTGAACAGTTTATTCATTTTAACTAATTAATTCATTTCATTAATTAAAAATATGAATCGCCTATCATTAAAAAAATATTCGTGTTCTCAAACCAACTATATTGATAGAGAAAAGACCCCTTACTAATACGAAAAAGGATTCGTCTTCTCATAAAAAAATATTTATTTTTTGCCATTATTGTTTGGACTAAAGTAAAATAGAAAATATTATTGAAATCTTATTTTAAAAATTTTTAATTGAAAAATAAATAGTCTCTTCAATGAATTCCCAGCATTTCATAATGCATGCGCAGAATGTTTTTCTGATAAGGATGCCCGTTATCACCCTTTCCTTATCTCTTCTGCCCCCGGGGTCATCCCCGCTCCATGCTCCTCTTGTCCCAGAACCGGCTTTTTATATCTACTATTAATCGAAAAATTAAGGTTAATTCAGACTTTTTTCTACATGTTTTTTGAATTCACTTTAGTTTTAAATATGGAAGGAGGGAGATTTAATTACAGAATAATGTGAAATATTCTGTGTTTTAATATTTTTCCTGGGTTTAAAAAGTTGTGAAATCTAAATGCAAAGGACGTAAATAATGACCATTAATTTTTTGCGACTTTGTGTTCTGATAAGGATTTATACATATGCATAGTAATTTGATTGCGAAAATGTTTGGTAGGATTGTCGCGTATCGGCCACTTATCTCGCCAAATCTTTAAAGGGTAAAAATTGCCAAATCGTAGGGTTGTTACTCCAAAACGCAACACGCAAAAACGCGCCAAATTGGTGATTTTTCAAAATTTGGTGGACCAGTGGCCGATTCGACAATTTCTACATCCATTATTTCCATTTGTACAGTACATCCATGTGTACAATACATCCATTGTTTCAACAATTATTTTTTGAAGAAACAAAGATAAAAATCCAACACCGGGCAACAATATGCAAACGTTAAGAAACAAAACTATCAATAGAACAAGTTAACAATGTCGGTATAACATACTTTTGCCATAATGACTCAAAAAATTGTTAGTTTCTTTAGTCTGTGTTGTTCAACTTAAACAGACAAGTTTCATTTTTTTTTTTTTTGAGAAAAATATTAATCGGATATGAACTAAGCTGTGAGTGCTTTATCTGTATTCTCAATCGCTTACTGCGTTCGTGCGATTTATTGCAAAGAAACTAAAGACACGAAACATGGAGTCCGCTTCACTGATAAATCAAACTGATTCGATCAGACCCGTGGAACTTGATTTCTGCTTTCGAGCCCAATCACCGTAAACAACTTTTTCGTTCTCTGACGACGCACAGATTTCTCCCAAAGAACACAAAAAGTTCAAATCTTTGTCGTCTTTTCACACATTCGATGATTTGTCAGATTCACTACTCAACGTTATCCAAGTTTTTAAAAATATTCGTATCGAATTTGAAATCTCACCAGAGAAGCAATCGAATGTTTTGGAATCAATGGAAACTGAGGATGATTTTGCACCCTTTATTTACCCCTCCCCCTCCAAAAAAATTAACGGGCTTTACAGAAGAGGATAAGGAAAACCACAGAGCTTACAAAAAGGAACTCTATTTTGTACCCTCCTTGGATGAGATACCTGAAGAGGAAGAGCTCGAGGGGCAAACTGGACAAAAGCGTTCGCTGCGTTGGATATTCCGAAACATGTTTCAGAAAATTCATTTGTTGTGGTGTTTGAGAAAACGTCAATAACGATTTCGAAAACAATTTTGTTAGGAAAAGAAAACTCGTTGGAGTTATAATGTCACGATATTACACGTCATTTGGGACATTTTTTGTTTGGAAAGAGTTGGCGGATTTTTGTGACCTCTTGAATAAAACGCCTTTCATCTATCCATTTCATTTTTCCCCCTTTAATCTATAAGAAACTCCCCTCCCCTGTTCAATTTTTCATGCATTCCTTTATTTCGCGAGAGCTTCCTGATACCATAGTTCTCATTTGATAGTGTTAGTATTAGACTATAGAAGGGGGTTCGCACTTCACCCCCTTCAGACGCACGTGCATCCCAGGTTAAAAAACCTTGGTCTAGACAGAAAAATTCAAATCAATAAATTATTCTTTTTTGAAGCCATACAACCCTCTTCTCAAAAATAGTTAACTTCCTATCATATATCAAAGGAATAAATCTTTTTAGCATAGAAAGCAAGATCATATATTTTATAAAATCATACATATTAGTTTAATGTTATTGCCGCTGTCAACGACGAAAACTAAAATCAAATAGCAAAGCTTTAAAACTATATCAGGTTTGTGTATTAGGATGGATGGAAAATTTTTCAGAATTTCAAAACCTACCTATGCGGTAAAGATGTTATATGGTAAATAGATAAAGGGAAAAAAATAATGAATTTTTACATTTAGTACTATACAACATGGGGGATGAAGTTTAGGTATTTTATCTTTTCTTTCTAATAAAAAGTCAAAATGTAACGCGTTTAGCACTTTTTAATGTTTATTGGGATGAAAAGACACGTACCTTAACACTTAAAAGAAGAAAAAAAACATTAGTTACATTTAACAGCTTCTTTACTATTAAAGAAAGTACACAATTATAGTGTTGAAATTACAATGCACGAAAAAGCGAAAGACAGAAAGCAGTTTGGACCGAACTCTGGAAATCGAGGGGGGGGGGGGTTATGAAATGCTGCAGTGTTACTCAGTAATCATCCTTTTTGATTATTTATATTGTAGAAAAACAATTGTTTTGAGTCTAAAATCATTTAACCAAAATTAAGCCTTTTTCCATTTTTTTCAAAAATTCAACCCATTTGTGGCAGTATTAGAAATTTTGAAATTAATTAAAAAAAAATTTCCTAATCGCAATACCATAGAAATCTATTCCACATAGGTAGGTTTTGATTGATAATTTTTTTTCTCCGCATAATTCCTACTGTGTACGACACATTCTTTTAAAGAAGGAGAATCGTTTTGTTCGAAGAATTCCATTTCTTTAAAATTATTCACCTCCAATTCTTATACAGTCGATTTAGCTAGCACCACATTTGGATGTCATTTAATACAAGGGGGGAAAACCAACAGTTGAGAAAATTCGATTTATATTATTGCTGATTATAGCTTATATTATTACTGGTCTTTAGTTGATTAGATTTCCTAATATTTTATGTCAAAGTTAAAGAAATATTAATTATGGAAGTATTTAAAAAGCATAAAGAAAGCCGATTATTTCATAAATCCAAAATATTTTTTGTTTATATATATATGGAAACTTATAAATGTTTCCAAATCAATATACAAAAAAGAAAAAGAAAATCATAGTTAATAATGACAAACTTAAAAGTTTACCTTGAAAGAGAGGAACTTAATTTTCCCGTTTTAACTTCCTTACTAATTTAAACTTTCTTTTGACTTCTAAACAAATAATCTTCAATCAATGGAACTTGATACTCAAATTCATTTCAATAACACACACTAACTTTAATGCTTCGAAAGTTTCATATTTAGAATAATTACAAAAGATGCCAACTTCAGCAACATAAATCATACAGCTGACGATTTTACATCAGTAAATAAAAGAAATCGGATAAATTATATTTCATAAATTATTAAATTACAGCAGACGATAATATAAAAGAAACCTAAACATATGTTTTTTAGCATCATTTTTCTCGGATTTTTGTACCCATTCACATTTAATAACAGAAGTAAAAGAAAATATTGAAATCTGATTTAGATATGAACAATTTGATTCTGGATGACTTTATATAGTTTCAAATGAAAATAGTTGAACATCGTGCACTGAAATATCGCAAATTGTAACCATTTTTTCGAATTAAAAAAAAGGATACTTTTTCTAATGTCAAATTTTAGAAATTTATTGATCTTATTTTTTTCAGCCTTATTTTTAATTATATCTACGTTTGGTGCATACTAATACAAAAATCCACATTTATTCAGATCTCCTTTTCAAATATTTCTATAGAATTCCAATATTTAAATTCAATTAAAGCTAATTTATCTTTTCAAAGTGCATTTTTTCAATTTATACAGGGCTAAAGTACACAGAGGATTAAATAGCTAAGCTGCTGGTAATTGTTCAAAATTAACTATTTCTTATACAGTAGCACAAGCAATAGTGTTCTTACTTTTATTTGATAAATTCATCTTTCTGGTATAAATAATACATTACCGAGAAGTGCAAACATGTTTTTCTTTTTACACATAATAAATGGTTTAATTTAAAGTTAAAATAAAGAACAATTAACGAAAAACTTCTAAATTGAAAAGTTTCAGAAGCATTTTAAATAAACATACACTTGCTAGAAAAAGTCTGCGTTCACGTACTATTGCTTACATAAACAACAAAAAATTTAGAAACTGAAATTTGAAAATTTTTTAAAAATTATATTTTATTTGGTTCATTTCACAAGTATCGAGAATAACAAAAGTAAATTCGTTTTGCTTTCATAGCTTTTAAAATAAAGACAGGTTTGTAGCGATACTAACAAAAATAAAGTAGAGAAAGTCTGCGTTCACTGTTTCAGTAGAAACTATAAAAATTATTTAAAAAGGATAATGAACTATTTAACAGCTGGTTCTGAGAATCTCCTGAAGTCGTTTCGGCATTGAATTAAATCAGTGGTTTCTTCAGTGCTCCCATTCGTCCTTAAGAACACTCTTCAGCATATCATTGCTAGATATATTGTGTTGACGAATCCTATGCTCCAGCAAATCCCATAGGTTTTCTATAGGATTTAGATCAGGTGACTGCAGGAGCGTGTGCAGTTGATTTGGGACATTATACAAGAGCCAAAACTTCGCAGTCTCAGCGGTGTGCTTAGGATCGTTGTCGTGTTGGAAACGAAAAGACGATCCTAGGCCGAGTTGGGTGGCACTTTCCTTTAAATTGTTTTTAGGACATCAAGGTTCATATTTGTTCATTGATTCGATATACTCCAACTTGCCAACACCATTGTTTGCCATGCACCTCCACGCCATTACTCCACCACGGCCATGGTTTACCGTTGGTACTAAATACTCTTTTTGAAGCGCTGTGTGCAAGGTTTTCTCCATATCAGTTTACGATCTTTTATGCCGATGCAAAATTTGCCCTCATTAGAGTTATCAGTCCTCCAGAACTTCGGAGGCTTATGTATATGCTCTTTTGCAAAAGCTATCCGCTTAAGCCGGTTGATCATTGAAATATGCTTTCTGTGAGCCACTCGACTACGTTATCCGGCATTTTTCAAGATTTTTCTTTTTTGCGGTATTCGCACAAATATTTTTGTTAAACTTCTTGTGAATGTCTGTTGCTATTTGGTTTGCAGTCAAACGCGAATTTTCCCCCCCCTAGGATATCATACTTCGTTTTTCTTTGATTGTGAGTTTAGATGGACGAACTGAACGAGGTTTGGATGTGTAAACTCCAGTAGATTTAAAGTTATTATATATAAAATAACACGGTAGATAGACGAAAACTGCCGTTCAACGGATCTAGGTATATCTCGACGAATTTTTCCATTCCACATTTTCACAATAATTTTACATTCACTGATTCTAATTTATTTCCTTTTATTTTATATGTCCTTGAAAGGCTTCGTCTCTCACAAAAACTTAAAAATTATTGCGTCACAACTTTCTTAAACTATTTTACATGATAACTAAAGCAAAAGCTCTGTTAACCTGTAACGCCTTTTGATAAAAATTACAGGAATCAAGAATATTCAAATAGTGAACGCATGCTTTTACTGCCTACTACGTGTGCTTTGCTACAAAACTCCCGTTTTATCTCTTACGTAGTTTTAATTAAAAATAAATGAATTTTTGCATGCTCAATATTTAAATAATGGTAAACAAGTTCATGAAATTTGTTAGAAAAAAATTATATTTCTATTAAATTTCACCTTTGCTGTATGATTTGTTATGGGTGAACTTAGATTTTTTCTAGCAAGTATATGCGAATTTTTGCCTAAAAAAATTGAGAATACACTTATGAAAAATATGTCTACTACCACTAAATATTTTCTACTTGACTGCTATATTTTAATCTAATTTTGAGTAATCTTATTTTTAACCTTTCCAACGATTATTTCCGTGTGATAAGGTTTATTAGATGAACTTGAAGCCACAAGTTTTAATTGGAAAAGGGCTCTTCAAGTATTGATGTAAGAAAAAATTTATATTATAATATTATTTAGATAAGGAAAATCTTATTGTGAAATAGCTGAAATTGTGTGTGTGTGTGTGTTGGTAGAAGCCCCATTTATATGTCCAGAAAATCATTATAAAATTCAAAAATATTGTATGCCGCCAATCCGGTATAGTGGTTAGTGAAGCTGACTGCTGTGTCGTAGGGACTGGGTTCGAATACCGAAGCAGGAATGGATGCTTGTAAATGTATAGTACCTTTGCGGCACGGCGGTACTCTAAATAGCTCTCGAGCCGCAAGTCCTCTCGTGAGGTTGGGGGAAGGTGGGAGGTCCCTGACCACCTCCATGGTGTTCTCCCTCAAAATTGGGGTGGGACTGAGTCAAATCGTACTGTCACCTGCATGGTGCTCAAAGCAGCGGCTAACGACAGGCGTACAACTAGCCCCTTGTCATGATGAATTTCGTGGTCCTTGATCTGACGTTACTGCCGATCAGGTAGCGTGAGTAACAACAACAAAAAGGGTGAAGAGATTGAAAATAAATGTGGAAGAAAATGTGATGTCACAAAAAAGAAAATTTTGAAAGAAATCAAGACTGTGATCTTGAAATAAGTGCAGTCACACAAACTTGCTACAGAAACTTCTCAAATCACATAGGAGAACTGTAAGTGTAGAGACAGCGTGAAATGTAATTATATATATATATAGATAAGTGGGATGTAAAGGTCGAGTTGTTAGAAAGAAACCTTTCATCAGCATGCAAAATCAGAAAAAATGTTTGGAGTCAATTGAAGACCAATAACTTTTGTAAGGAAGTTATATTTAAAGATGAAAAGTGAGTGAATATATATATACTAACGTCGCCCTATTCAGCTGCACGATGACTTTTGGTGACTGATCTCGTAATTTTGAGCCATGGTCAAGTGACGTGGACAACACCCGGCACCCCCATTCAAAACTTCCACACCACATCAATGGGAGGATGTTTGAGACTCGACAGATTTAAAGAGCATCAGCTCCTCTACACGGCGGGTCTTCAGTGGCACGCCGTACACGAGTCAGTAACGTTGACCATTAGGCTACCACGGCTACATCTAGCATTTTTGCATTGACGACCGTCGCAATGTATGGAGAAAGCACTACACCACTTTGGATCCAAAAAATTTACGCCTGTTAAACATGGTGGCGGCTAGAGGCGTAGCTACCGCCGTATCTAATGTGGAACCCCGAAGCTACAGGGGCCCCAAAATATTTTTAGCAAAATAATCGGAGCATGTTAAGAGGAGTCAAAAAGGACATACAAGAAATTTTGATACAGGGCCCAATCAGTACTAGCTACGCCAGTGATGGTGGCTCCGTCATGGCTTGGGATTGTAAGGCTTCATCCGAAGTGGGAAATTTAGTGTTTATAGGTGGCATTGTGAGCCATATGGGTTTACTTGGATATACTTGGGAACAATCAAAAGGAAAGTGCGAAAAATTTAACTTTAGATGGAAATGTCATTTTTCAGCTGGACAACAAACCCCAAACACACGATGCGTAACGTCAAAATGTGATGTATTTTTCATCTTAAGCACACCACCATTGCTCCTCGATATCAGTGTCATTAAAAATCTGTGGACCACACTCGAAACAGTGGTCCAAAAACACAAAATTAGAAACAAAACCCATTTAAAATAAGTGTCGCAAGAAGAATGAAGCGAAATATCTTCAAATACCACCAAACAGTTGTTCGAATCGGTACCACGATGTTAACAGGCCAATATAAAAGCTAAAGGATTTGCAGATTGATACTGAAACTTTCTTTATATATGAGCAGTGGCGCACACAGAGAAGGGGGGGGTGATCTTGACTTCTCCCCCTTCCCAAAGCCCTTGATTTTTTTCGATTGATTATAATCCTATGTATGTAGAATTTAAAATTTTGTTATTTGTTTTTAATAATTAACTTTATTAATTAATGCTAGTTATTCATTCATTCATTTATTTTTTAATGTTTCTTGTTCTCGAAAATCAACAAAATCAAAAGAATATGTTGGGCGGCGTGTTGAAGCATGATACGAGAATAGTCAGCTTTCGACGCTGCCCCCCCTCTTCTCTTGAAAAATTCCTGTACACGCTACTGTATGTGAGATATTACAAAAATTTCATTGGTGTACTCTCACTTTTTTGAGTTAAAACTCTGCATAAGTTTATTCCAAATGCTTCTGAAGCTTTTCAATTTAGAAAGTTTTCCGCGTTGATTAATTTTACACTAAACTAAAACCCTTATGCGTAAAAATGAAAACCCGCTTGCACTTCTTGGTAATGTATTATTTTTAACGAAGGTTAAATGAATCAAGTAAAAGTAAGGCAATTTTTTGAGCCTCTGTATGTTTTAATTTAATACTTCAATTGAAATACAAACATGTCTCCAAAGTTGAATTTTGTTTAATATCCAATTTTTACTATTTCTTCCTTGCGAATCAATAAATCAGTAAGAAAAGCTTTAATGATTTCTTATATTGATCATAAATATTTCAATCGTTGAGGAGGATTAAATACATTGCAGTAATAAAAATACACATCAGATTAGACGAGTAAGGCCTAAAAAATTAGAAAAGGCACCTCACATATAAAAGAAAAATATTAAATAAGAAAAGACACGTCACATTGCAATATAAAAAAATTTTTGAATCCAAAATAAGCCAAAAATGAAACCAAATTAATTATAGATTGAAGGCATCCAACAAATATGGCGGCCTAACAGTTGTCTTAAAAAAAAAATTCTGAATAATTTAAAGTTAATTTCAATTATTTTCTGACAAAATTTCTGATACGTAATCGGGAATGAATATAATTTTCTCAGCACTTAAATGCTCGTCTGCACAATACCCAGGTAAAGCGCATGCGCATATATAGTGTTGTAAGGAATGCCCGAAACTGATGAAAAGATTGACTAATTAGAGCCACTTCGTAATTTTCAACTAAGGTCGATATTTTAGCTGAACACCCCCCTTCCCTTCCCACATCAACATCATAGTCCATTGGTCAGCGATTCCTTATTCTCATTTCACGACGAGTCTCCTGTAATCAGAATTGGAAGAATCGGGCAGCAAACAGAATCGGTTACGAATTGGTGACCTTTCATCTCACGCTTTCCTCGGTGTTGCAACAATTTAAAGGTTTCTCGAGCGAGTAAGGGAGTGTCTATTGCTGATGAATTTCAGTCAAGTGACGAGGACGACACCTGAGCTTTCAGCCCCCCTCTCCTAAACTCCACACCACGCTAACAAGGACTTTGAGCCCTCACAGACTCAACGGGCATCAACCGCTCTACACGACGGATCTCAAGTGGCCTCAGGACTCGAACCCTCTACTCGACTACGCTGGCTACGAGTTCGTGACTATGATTGCTAGGCTGCCCCAGCCGCGTAAGAATTCCAATGCAGACAATTGTCGGGATGAAAGTAAAATTCGAATGCGTTTGATTCCAAGTATGCATTTATAATCGAGAATTCTTCTAAATAATAACAGTAATAGCTCCTCGAAAGCTCAATGAAAAAAAAAAAAAAAAACATGCCTAAAGGCGGAAAATGTTTTAAAATACATTATCGCTGTGGGGGAAGGGGAATAAATATATCTGGGAACCAAGGCCTTAAGCGATTGCACGCGAAGGACTTCCTTCTCTGATGAGTGCTGGTCTCATTGACCGAGTAATTAACTGATTTCCTAAGAATACCTTGCACAAAATTTGGTCGGGTCCTTATGCTGACGCGAAGAATGTGGTTCCAGATCGGATGTCAATCTCGTCACTTGACCACGGGTCTAAATTACGATGCGTTAGAAAACCTTTGCGTAAAGGGGAAATGGACAGCTGGAATAATTTTGTAAAGGAAAAGATGGTGTGGCAAGCATCTAAGCTAATACCTCATTCTTCAAATTTCCACACTGCTTCAAGTGAGAACTTTGAATCTTTTTAAGCAAACTTTTTGAATTACTATGCAATCCCCTATACTAATTCGCTTAAATTTCTCCCGGGAGTTCTGCCCCGGCACGGGTTCTGAAACTTCTACTAATATCGACCCCTTTTAAGGAATAATTTTCATCACAGCCTCCACCCTCCCCTCAAATGTTATACCCATAATATAATAATAATAATAATAAATGCACAAAAAACATTGAAGATTACAATTTAACTAAGAATATGAACAGAAAATTAGAAAAAAATAGTTTATTCGGTTTGTTTTACTTTTTATACTGTTATTTCACTTTAGATGGAGACTGTGGTAGCCTAATGGTCAAGGTAACGGACACGTTGGCCGGCGTATCGTGAGTTAGAGGCTAGTAACGCAGAAGGCCTGCCGTGCAGAGGGGACCGTTGCAGGTTAAATCTGTCGAGGCTCAAACATCCTCCCGTTGGTGTGGTGTAGAAATTAAGAAAGGAAGTTGCCAGCTCATATGTAGTCCACGTTACTTGACTATGGTTCAAAATTACGAGGTCCGTTGCCAAAAGCCCTCGAATAGCTGAATAGTGCGACTTCAATATTCACTTACTCACTCACTCCGTTTTAGATATGTGAATCCCACTTCTCTATACGTATCTATGTTACATACATGCGCGAGCACGCGCACATAGACACATGAAAACAGATATTATTTAATGCGGCCGCGGTAGCCAAGCTCGTGGCTGGCAAATTGTGATCAGGGACGTCTTAAGACTTGCCCTGGGCCCCTACGCTGAAGTAGGCTCCACCTATGCCCCTTATAAGTAGACAGTACATAACATACTTTGTCAAATACTCGTACAAACAGTAACCCAAAACAAATAAATGTATATGAATTACAATCACACGCATATCGGCTCGACCAACTGTAACCTTTCGACTGAATGAGTAATGATGGTGTATGGTGGTAGATTTAGGCCTAACATAGACGACAGTTATCACATGTAGCCATATTGTCCAAAATTCCCAGTTTTTTAGGGAATATAACCGGAAAAAACATTTGACCGTTGAAATTATTCGAATTATAATCTTATTGACTGATTCGAGAACGAGACGAGGCCCTCATTGTAGCTGAGGCCTTGGGCCCGGGCCCTATTGGCCCAAGCCTTAAGATGCCCCTGGCCGTGAGTTCCGAGTTTTCGTGCCATTGAAGACCCGCCATATTCAGGGACATGTCAATTCTGTCGAGGTTCAAAACTCTCCCGTTGGCGTGGTGAGGAAGCTAAGAGAGGAGATGCCAACTCATGTGTCGTCCTCGACTGAAGTTCAAAATATACGAGGTCCATTCCATGCACTCTTTCTCGTGTTGTTTTAAAGTTCAACGTTATCCAAGGATCAAACCTAAATATTATTTAATAATTGCATAAAATTAAAAAAAAACAACTGTCAACAATTCCCACATAGACATCTAGTACACAATAAACCCTTTTTAAATTTAAAAAGATCCCCAAGGGGTCCGCCTGAACCTGTCAGGTATCCCAGGTTTGAAGAAACAAATGATAAATTGAAGTAATATTTTTCCAAACAGTATAAGGAAAGTGTATTAACCCATCAGGAACATCTGACTTGTTTTGAAATGTTATCTGTCACTCATGGAATACACAATCATTAAGCAAGAAGTGTGGGAGAGATGGAGTCTGGCCATTGGCACGCGCACAGAAACTTTTCAACGGAGGGACGGGGGTGGGGGTTTCCAAGGTCGGAAGTTCACCATTCTCGTATCATGCTCCAATATGCCGCCCATCATATTCTTTTAATTCTGTTGATTTTCGGGAACAAAAATCAGTGAAATTAATTATTGAATGAATAATTAGCATTAATTAATAAAATTAATAATAAATAATCAAATTTTTTTGTACTATACACATAGGATTATAATCAATTGGAGAAAAAAAATCAGTGGCTTTTGTGTGGTGTCCGGCCCCAGTCCCCCCCCCCCCTCCTTTATGTGCGTCACTGAGTTCGTCACATTACTCACCTAAGAGAACATTGGAACAAAAACAGTTGGAACCCTAAATCTAGTGTGTCGTCAGCACAAAATAAATAACTTGAACTTCTAAATACTGTTGACGGATATTCACTGAAACGCCGCATGTCAGCTAAGCGCTCATTCAAAACAAATAAACAAAAGTTTCTTTTTATAGGGTTTCGTTCCACATGAGTTTGACATTTTACTTCACTCGTTGATCCCGCCCACCCGATTTGTCGTTCTAATCATCCTCCCCCCTCCCACTGTTGTCCGAAAATCACCAGTATTAATGAACACCGAACTGTCTCCCGCACCCTGTACGACTTTATTATTCGAACCACCTCTCCCCCCCTCCCGGATCCAATCACAAAGCCCCGAGGGAAGGATCGTAATAGAGTGCGAATTTAAAAGAGCAGCACCCCTCTTCTAATCCGGAAGCGAGCGCCTGGGTGGGCCCCTCAGATTAAATGGCAATCGAGGGAGCCCCTAATCTGTGCTTACAACATGCACATGACACAAATCAGCTTAAACTGGTGGGACGGAAACAGTGACGGGTTGTCGTAGCCCCTTGGCGGCAACGAATGATTGGCGATATTTTGATATCATTATAAAGTTTCTTTCGTATTAAAAAGGATACAAAGTAGTTTTTAAGAAAAACTGAAATCGCAAGTTGTTGTAAAACAACGTTTGTGATATTTTTTTCGTTTAGAATTGTCCATAATCATTTGGAAATCTTCACAATCAATTTAATTTTAGAACCTCAACTTTGGATCTATTACAACTAACTTTGCATTTAAATACTATATGTATTTTTTTTTATATTTCTCGGGTAAATATAGTTTAACAGAAAAACAAGACTTCAATGCACTAACTTCGTATTGTTTTTAATTTTTTTTTGATATTCAAGTTCTATTATTAATCTTTCGAGATTGTATTCAAAAACATTTTTATAGCCAATGCTTCTTGATTTAATAGATAGGACTTGAATTTTCGAAATGGAAATCTATTTCCCTATTACTTCTGTCATTTGGGAGTAGATTTTCGCAAAACCCATTCACGATAAATCTCTACTCAACAAAACAAATCTGCGCACCACATTTCAACTACGTAGATCGAATAAATAAAAAATGGGAATATTTATTTATAATGCCCCTCAACCCCTTGCAACCCCCTTTGAGAGTTGATATGAGGCCGTGGTAGCCTAGTGGTTAAGGTCGCGGACTTGTGTGTCACGAGTTCGAGCCTAGTACCGCTGAAGACCCACCATGTAGTGAGCACGTAAAATCTGTCGGGCCTCAAACGTCCCCCGTTCGTATGGTGAGGAAGTTAGGAGAGGGGGGCTGTCAGCTCAGGTGTCGTCCTCATCACTTGACCCCGATTCAAATTTAAGATGTCCATTGCCCAAAGCCCTCATGTAGTTGAATACTGCAACGTTGATGTTCACTCGAGAGTCAATTTCGCAAAACCAGTTATTAGAGAATCTCTAATCAACGAAAGAAACATGAGTGCCAAATTTCAAGTCTGTAAATCAAATGGTTCAAAAACGGGAACTAATTTTAAATGAAAATTTGTGATTAAATAGATTACAGAAAGTTACTTAGCACAAAACATTTCTTGGAATTTTTGTTTTTATAAAAAAAATTTCTTTAAATTAATATAGAAGTGATTTCAACTAAGTTTGGCAACATAAAATGAAATCAGTTTCAGAATCGTGATAAAAAAAAAAAAAACCTAAAATTTGTTTTAAAAAAAATGAGAAAATAACTCTCCTCAACCATTTCACACCTCGATTATAGAATAAGCATAAAAATAGTTGCATTCACAATACAATCAGAACCGATCCTAGGGTGTCGGTCGCCCGCGTTCAAAGGCCTAATGCGCCGCCCCTCTGGAGAATTTCTTATGTTTTGACTAATACTTAGGGGATGACGTTATAAACTCAAAAACCCCTGTATATGAGTGAAAAGTAAAACATTAATAAAAATGTAGATATAAAAATCGCTTCTATTTTGTTTTTCTACTTTGTAAGGCTATTTTTCATTTGAAAACTTAATTTTCCCAAATGTGTGCATACACTCCTATGTCTGAGATAATATTCACCATATTAGATATTTTCGAAAAGCACAACTTGCTCAAAAATCATCTTTGAAATGCAAGATCAGCATCGATCAGTGCTGCTGATAAACAAGACAGCCTTTGCCATCTTTGCCGAGAATTTTGCTATCAAATGAAGGATGTGAGTGAAGAATAGACAATGGACCAACACACTGCTCACTAATATCCTCTCTCATAAACTGTGCTATGTTATCGGGAAATCGGGACTTATTTTGATTTTTCAATAGCTATTTGAAATTCTGCACACACATTTATTTGATTTATTATACGTTTTATTTTGAGAAATTTGTAAAAAAAAATTGCCTGATTGATGGAATAACAGGCGGAATAACCTGCGGCCAACCTTTGTCTTGGCCACCCACGCGCGGTGCACGTGCTGCATACTTGCTAGGATTGGCCCTGAGTACAATGCCCTCGTTACAAGAAGATGATAGAATTAAAGTGCAATTTTTTTAAAAATTATGAGTTTATGGAGCTTTTCTAATTTCATTCCTTACTTAGTGCACATGAAAAGATTTTATCTAATTGTGAAGCTCATTACTATATCCCTGACCTTCAGGCAAAGATACCGATTGGGGTCCAGCTATTGGATACTAGGAGGATGCCCCTCTCAGGTGCAACGTACTTTTTACATCGAAGAGAAACTTACTTCTAGATCAACATCCTAAGGGAAATCGCTCAATATGACATCTACTCGTACCTTGCGGTAGAGCAGGGGTTTTCGATACCAACTCAAAAGGACAGGAACTTAAAACTAAAGCCGGCTTTCCTCGAGGCAATTGAGGCAACTCATATTTTCCATCATTACTCCTCTACAATTCCTTTCACACCCGGACTCAAAGTTGACTGAAAAGGGACAACAATTGAGTCCCAAGAAGCTTTCATTTCCAAAACACAAGTAGCCACAGCACGTGTGAAGGGACGCGATTTCTATTTAAAACTAGCTGCCGAACATGCTCCTTTTTTTTATGTACGGCACAAATTGATTGGTGTGAAAGGGTCCTAGACAAATTAAGGGAAAAGCTTTAACCGTTTTGGTCTTCTCTGTGTCTGTCCCTCACATTGTGCAAGGGTCTGTGATCGCACCCAACGATCGTCATTGTTGACAACAGAGAGATCTACTGAAAGAAAAGTCACCAGAAAACCAACGGTGTATATTAGGCCCTGCAAAGTCAGGTTTTGAGCTCCAAGTTGGATCTTACAAAGGATTGTATACTTGGCGTCAGTCAGGCTTTGGGCCTCCTAGAGTCCTACCCCTTCCCCGCGATGCGGTGGTGTACCTTACGCCACTGCAGAAAAGCATTATGTAACGAAATAAAATTTTCAGTTCATTTCTTGGAATCGATTCTTACGTAAGACAGTATCAAGAGCAACTATATTCAGGAGACAATTCCGTTGAGCAGCTCTAGTGAATGATGTTTTAAAGCAGTGATTCCCAAAGTGGTCTATATAGACCCCCAGGAGTCTATGACGACCTTCAAGGGGTCCACACCAGCGAAAAAATAATTTGGGGGTCCATGAGATGCAAATGAGTGTCTATAATAGTGGCCATCATTAAACCACACAAATGAAGATTTTAATTTTAAAAGAAAATTTAGTCAAGGGGAAACTAGATTTTATATATTTAATATATTTAGAGTTACGTTAGTTTAATGAGATTAATTTGCATTTATATACAAGGTGACAGCATATATTTTATTAAAACAAGGACCTTGTCAACAATTTTGGTTTTTAAAAGACATACCTATTATTTATCACGAATTATGGAATATCGTGAGAAATTTATTTTTTTTAATTACTTTTCTAAGTGAGAAGGAGTTTCGGCGTGATTTCCAATCTCCAAAACAAAAAAGAAAGAGGGGAAATAAAGGCCGGACGCTAGTAACCGAGGAGATTTAGGGTCAAACCTGACAAGATTGATCCTAAGTTATTTTATGTTGTTTTATGTATTAATTAAATTTTAATTTAATTAACATGTTTTCTTAAGGTTTGTGAATGCTATACTTTATTACAGATACAAATTTAAATCGTTTAATGTAAGTATCTCTATACCAGCTGTCAAAAAGACATTCAAGTTGGTAAATTCGAGAAAATTTAATATTAGGTAAGGGTCTACTCCAAATTGAAAGACATGGAAAGGGGTCAATGAGACAAAAAAGTTTGGGAACCTCTGTTTTAAAGTTTAATATCTTTTCTTGTGAGCGCCAATGAAAGGATACGTATTCCAATGTGGCGAACAACACCTTTCAGAAATAGCCTAAACCACACCATTCAAGATCAACATCCATAAACCCTGTTTCCACCCCCTTTCCACGGCTCGGACCTTCCTCCTTCCTTTCTCCCGAAATCCGTGAATTTTAATCACTACTCCCTCTCCCCGCCCATCCCTTTTTAAAAAGGCGAACAGGAGGGGGCAGAGGGGTGGACCTCAGATCCGTATCGTTTGGTTACGACGTTTAACTGTTGATCGGCTTTGGCTACAGCTAAAAAGCATCCCATTTATTGACACAGATGTCTGCACCTCGCATTTAAGCCGATTCTTCAAATGCGTATTAAGAGGGTTGGAATGAGCGCCTTGGCATTAATTTCTTCGCGGGTTAATTCCAGAGAAGTAATTGTCCATAGTTTTTGAATTCATCTGGATTTAGATGTGGCTCTTAAAAAAGGAGAAGAGATTAACAAAATCCCCCCCCCTTTGGATTCTTAATCAATCTGGCTTCTAAGCCTTTAGTGACAATTTCAGATGGGTGTTTTTCTCTGTGTATGTTTGAGGAATACAATGTGGTTTTGGTCTTCTAAGATTCCCCTTGAAAGAATTCTTTTTTTTTTTCTGGTTAGATTTGCTGAAACGCTAATACAGTCGGACCCCGATTTAACGAATTCATCGGGACCGAACATTTTGTTCGTTAATTCGGAGTAATTCGTTATATCGGGGTCCACACAAAATACGAACTTTTTGCACTTAACCTTTTTGAAATTCTATAATAAGCAACTACACACAAAAAATATCCATGTTTAGAAATTACAGGCTTTTTATTCAACAGCTAAAAATACTATTAGTGAAATATTATGCATAATTTAATTTAACATTTTAAAATAATAACTATTAGAGATGTTTGACAATCTATTTGATTATACTGACTCGAAAGAGTTTTTTTTTTTTTTACTTAATGCAGATAAGAAAGTATTTTGTCATTTACACCCTGCTGCATTTCAATCTCGAAACAATGCGAAGCATTAGAAAATGGAATGGTTTCCATAAGTGTTTCTGCACCAGAATCGCTATTCATTGGCTCCGACAAATCAATTTGTTGAAACTGAAATCCTTCCATCTCTCATGAGTTCGATTAACCAAAACTCGGAGGGGATTCTTTAAAGCGGACACGAAAAAAAGGAATGGCCCCAGTCTTGTACTGGCGAGGACAAAAAGTCTAAGCCAGTGCTTCTCAAACTTTCTATACTTGCGACCCAATTTTCATCACGCCCCCCTCTATACAATAACGATGTATTGAATTCAACAATAATATACTTTGACGTAAAGCTGCAATACGCGACAAATTATAAACCGTACAAATTATCAAGATAAGTATTAAATTTTGCATATAATTTTATGACATTCCCATAGGGTTTATTAAATTTGTTCTTAACTTAACACTGTTAAATTGATTATGAAACATATTGTGCAGTACTGATACATTTATAAGTGCATTATATAAATCTGTATTTTGTTTTGCTTCATTTCAGTAAATTATTTATTTCTTTAAAAATAATCTTTTGTTTTCGACTTTTCAATATACTCGCGCCCCCCTTGTAGGGTTGTCATGCCCCCTAGGGGGGGGGGGCGCCTCACAGTTTGAGAAACACAGGTGTAAGCTACACATCGCTTAGGGGGATTTTATTTCTTAAAGTATCCAAAAAGTTATGGCTTATTATTACGGAGCTACTCAACAGAACGTAATAAACTGCTCATCCGTGGAATGGAAACCTGAAGCGATTTTTGAAGTTATACTTCTTATTGAGCGTTTGGAAAATAGGATGAGGGTAAATTTTTATGATGCGAGCGCACACCGTCACGGATGTGACGCAAAATCGTCACGGCACCGATGCGCGCATACACCGTTGTCTAATATTTTAACATGCCACTTTTTTGGTTCTAGGGGACTGATATTTGGGGGATCGTAATAACTATTGTTATAAACCATATCTGTTGGGACGAATTCCTCCCCCCTCCCTCTACAGCTTTTTGGCCAATATCTCGGCACCCGAGTCTGACAGTCCATTCGGACCTGGCTCATTCGATCCCTCTCTATCTGCTCCTCCAGTTATTATAATTTCATGTTCATATGGCTATTTTTTCTATAGTTTTTAATTGTTTCAAACTTTTTAAATTTGTTTAAATCCACAATATCTTGGCTCCTGTTTGAGTCTCGGACTTGAGATTTGAACCAACTGTTCCACTCGTCGAGACGCATCCAGTCATCTACTTCATTCCCATTGGGTAGGTGTGGGGAGCGCTTAAGAACTAAAATATCACGCCCCCCTGTTAATCCTATGGTGACTGGAAAAAAGTTCACCCCCCCCCCTCCTAAAGAATTGAGCTTGGGACTTGATTTTTGAAGGTTTGCCATATTTTCGTATTAGCGTGAGCTTTACGTGGAACT
>BMAV01022425.1:79368-98691 GCA_019973955.1 Trichonephila inaurata madagascariensis
TATATATAAAGCCTGATGATACAATAAAATTTAATTCATGAGATAGTTCTGCAGTACATCTTATCTTGGAATAAAATTTTATTAATTCAAAAAAGAGCTAGGAAAAAAAAAAGCTTGGTTTGGTTATTGTAAAAATGTCCACATTTATACCTTTTTAGAAACATTTATTTCAAACATTCAAATTGAAGATAAAAAATTCACAAACAATTAATTCAAAAGAGAGGAAAAAGATCTTACTTGAGTCACCCTTTGTACTATGCAGTCATCAGCATAGGTTCCTTTATGCATACAATGAAGTCTTTGAATTCGTGGATCTTTCACTACTCTATAAGCCAAAGTTAAAAATTGATTATGTATATTGAATTCAAAAAATATTTATTAATTAAAAAAAACAACCTCTAATTCACATAATATTTTTCAGTGTTTATATTTTGTGCAGTAAGAACTTTTATTTATGTATTCATTAAAAAACTGCATAGTATTTTAAACATTTTTAAGAGTTTCAAGTAGAAATCATTTCCTTGATAAATTTGTATACCATAAACAAAATGGAATTCCATTTTACATTTTGATACACAACTGAATAAAACTGTGTAACATGGGACAAAATATCATTATTTTTCTTTTTTTGTATACTGTCCACTTTAGAGGAACAATGCATTGTATTCTATGTGTGGATTGCATCTAAATACTTATCAATACTGCAATTAAAGGGAACTGACCTTCTTCAGTTCCTTCAAGTATCCAAATCAGTAGAGAAAAAAAAAAAACCTATTCAGGGTGTAATATTTCATTAACATCCATTTATAGTTTCTCTCTCCTCTTTTATTTATTCTTTTAAAAATATTGAACTCTTCTGGACATTTTGAAAGGACTTCAAAAATTAAATTTAAAAATCTCCAGTGTTTTTTCTTTTGCACTCCCTTCATTTTCTTCAATAAATAAGGGTAACCATTCTACCAATGAATTTACCAAAAAATCCGGCATATAATGCACACCTACACTTTTAAGCTGAAATTTTTAGGCATATCTGACACATAACACACAGCCCCTTTTTATGCAGAAACTTGAAATGAACATGTGCAATGCTCTAATGTTTTGAAGTTATTATTCGTTATTTATTCCAAGCCTTAGAAAAAAATAGCAAACTTCCAGAAATACAACCCTTTTAAGTTTAAAAGGAACGTCATTTCTTTTAAATAAACAGTATTTCAATGTATGTAGAAGTCTAATTTTTTGTGCTTATCTCTTGTTATTTTTTAAAGCTATCATTTTTAACCAGGCATTAACGCACACCCAAAAACTTGATCTTATTTTTTGTATTAAAAGTGTGCATTATACACTGGATTTTACAGTATATAAAAGGGATGAGGGGTAGAATTCAAATTAATTATTTTAGAATTCAATCATTTTCCCTTAATGTTAACATTTTAGACATGAAGAATCTCAAGAGTTAGGCATAGTTTCTGTATAAAAGCAGTTTATATTTTAGCTACCTTTCTAAAGATAAAACAATTATTATTATATATTTCGAAAAATATTTTCTTTAGTATTATTAAACTCTCTTTAACACTTTTATTTTTACTATTAAGTTAACATCTCCATTACATATATTTACAGAAGAAAAGTTTAGATATTTTTGAAGCCACTCATTTCATACTCAGAATGCTGATAAAGAAGGATTAAGTTGTAAGAGTATTAAACTTTTAGATATTATAAAGGAATTTACACGGAAGGATTCTACAACATTCTATACACTTCTAAAACTTTCCCCACATTTTAACAGTCTCAAGTAACTTAGAGCTTAGCTTTTTTTACCCTACTTAAAAAAAAAAAATATGACATTTAATCTCTTTGGGACAAACATCACATATCTACACCAGCATGAAACATTGACAGTTCCCGAACAGCACACATTTGTCCCAGCTTATTTCTCCCTCCATGGCCGAACATCACCAATGTGCACCATGCACCTGGAATGTTTTGTAAGCTCAATTTTTTGGCAATAGATGGCATTATACATTCATAAGTTTTAAGATGCATGTAGAACTGACCTACTTGAAATGAGAGAAATATTACTCACATACACATGGTTTTTTTATAAACATAAGGTGAATGGGAATGTTTCCGAACTGAATGCTTTATGACTGCTCTTGAAATGAACATGTGGTTTTTGTTTACAGAGAAGATGAGTGTTTTATTTTCGCTAGAGCAATTGGTTTGGACTTGCAGTGTAGTTTTTAATGGTTAATTAGATCTAATAGACAAAATTTATATTTTTTAAAAATTTTTACAAGATTGAAGCATCAAAAATGTTTAACTGAACTTGGAATATCAGAATGATGCAAAATTGATTCTAAATTAGAATCTGAGAGTAGTGATAGTGATATTTCAGACATCTGTATGCTGATTACATCGACACAAAATGCCTCTATGGTCATCACCAATAGTAAAGAAAAGTTTTCGTTTGTTCACATTCCTGCAAAAAAAACTCCAAAATAGTAAATGCTTTATTACGAATACAAAAATTGTAATAAAGGACCCAGAGTAGATTCCTGTTTAAAAACTTTTCATATTAAAAAGAATTTTGAGAAAGATATTTAGTTTTCAAATGAATAATGTTAAGAGTCATTAAAAGATAAATAAATACTGACAGTAAAATGTTTAAAAATTTGTACTTAAACAGAAAGTAACTTAAGTAAATGGAGTATGTAAATACAAAACATAGAAAGCATGTGTTAATTGTGTACTCTATAGAACTATATTAAATAACATGTTCAGGTTTTGGTATTTTCATAGATTTAGGCTTAACTACACAAAACTATCTGGCCCGTGAGTGACACTTGTAATAGAAACCTCCGGCCCTGGCGGTACGCATGCATTAGTGTCTTTCATCCCGAAAGGGATAATATAAAAAAAATTGCGAACAGATGAAATATTGTGATGATTGGTTATGTTTCATTTATTCCTTGATTAGATATATATTCATTTTATAACCAATATTACAGAAATTTTTTTAACAAATAAAAAATTACGAGTATAAGAAAAAAAAAAATTCAAAAGCGAATTTATACAATACTAATTTTTTTATTTCTTAAATATATAATTTTGGATTATACACAAATATATTAATTTTGAATAATAGCTGAAAGAACCTTTTAATATAATCTTCAATAACATTCAATTCCATGCATATACAACAAAATATTTTAAGATTGTCCTAAAATTATACTACTACAATTTCATTTGTAAAATATACATTTTAAATTTAGTAAATATTGAATGGAACCATGGCAAATGATGTTTGGGAAAGTGGGCGAGGGAGAGTTTATTTATGTCGTGCAATAAAGAAAAATGTGAGCGACTGGTAATGGACCTCACGATTTTGAACCTAAATCAAAAGATGAGAAAGACACTTGAGCTGGCATTTCCTTCTCCTTATCACACCAAGGGGAGAACCTCGAGCCTCAACAAATTTAACGAGTATAGCCCTCTCCCTTTATATGGCAGGTCTTCAGCAGCACTTGGCTCAAATTCATGATATCACAACTACTACGATATCACAGTTACGTGATCTTTGGAATAAACTGAAGAGAGAATTTTAAAATATTTCAATCAAATAATGTGAAAAGAGAAAAGAAACTCTTGCCAAGTAATTTCGGCAATTCAGCTCATTGTTCATTCCACTCTGGCATGTTCACTTGCATAACATTAACCACTAATAACACAAATGAACATTCACTAAAATTAATCAAAATAACATAATCTCAATGAAAATCAACCACTATCTATATTAATACAAAGAAGTTTTGTTGTATGTGTATTAAGCAGCATAGTACTAAAATAGAAAGACCCATATGCACAAAATTTGAAATACTATAACTTTATAGGTGATGATATTGCAGTGACAATAACAAAATTTGATTTAAATCCAATATTGAAAAGTTATTTTTAATACAACCTGCAGACTAATAGTTGAACAAAATTATGCAAATTACATATGGTACAATTCTTGCACTATCCAAGAAATTTTAATAAAGTGCAGAAACCGTCTCTAACCAATGTTTTATTTTCAAATCGAATTGTTTTATTTCATTCAGAAATTTATCCCAATAACACCATATTCTTACAAATTATCTTTGCTTCCAACAACTTAATCTTCCTTTAGTTTTTTGAACATTAAGTTCATTAGTTTGTGTCAGAATTATGATTTTTTCCAAACAAGTTTTCAGAAAAAGTATTTGCTATGTTATCTGTTGAAAATCCTTTCCGAGATGTAAAAAAAAAAAATGTGACCTCATTAAATTTTTTTGTAAACTTTTAGATATATAGTCTAAAACATCAGGTTGATATGGGTCTTTATTTAAAAATAATAATTTATGTTTACTAGCTGGAGATTTATTTATAAAAATTAACCCATGTGAAGAAAAATAACCCCAACCAGTGCATAAAGCTAATAATTGCATACAACAAATTAAAATTTCAAAGAATTATTTCACAGAGTTAAATAATTTCTAATGAAATTTAAGATAACATAATTTTTTATACAAATGTATTCCTTGTAATATGAAAGATGAAGTTGAAGGAGTGAACAGAGACTCATCAATTATGGATATTAAGAAACAGGAATGGAAAATATTACATATATCACATAAATACATATTCTGAAGCCTGTATAATTTCAAAATTAAGGTTCAGACTGTAACAAAGTAGTTGATTTTAGCTTAAATTGCACCAGAAGCTACACAAGAGATTTGTAACAAAATCTCAAACATTCTATTCTCTATTAAACAGGAGTTGCTTCAGTTATATATAGCTTCACATTGTCTGCTACAGCTATTTAAAAACAAAATATGAATGCTTTCAACTCAATACAAAAAAATGTAAAAAAAAACAACATTTATCTTAATTTTAAAAAACAAAGCTTTTAAAAAAATACTGTTAAACACTTACCTATGAGCTACTCTCATTCTCCTTCCATATTTCTCTAATTCTCCTATAACACAATCTGTGACGTATGGTATACCTTTAAAAAGACAATTTTTTTTTTAGAGAATAGGACATATTTCTAATTGATATTATAACAAACAAAACTGAACATATTTAGCGCACTTCTATTTGCATGAAAATTTAAGAACAAAATACCAACATCTACAAAATTTTAAATTTAATGATTTTATTGATGATTATCAGAAATTTTACATTTAGAACTAATCATAGAAGGAATTTATGTTTTCGAAAATAATTATGAAAAGTGAATAATTAATTCTGCAAAAGTTTTTAATAATATTTATACTTAAATTCAACCAGCAATATAATGGTCATTTTAACATAAGAATTTTATGCTATTTATAAATAGCAATTGTTTGCTACTAATTGTTTGCAAATAGTAATGTGTGGACTTTAATTATCATTTAAAGGTGTTGTTTATTTATGTTTTGGATATTTATATGGTCTTAGAAACAATTCACTGGATTCAGTAACAGTTTAATAAACTCAAGCAAGCAAGAAATAATGAATATTTGGTATTTTTAGTACTTTATTCATATATAATTTTTACTCAAAATGCGAAATAATCTAATATAACATATATTTCCCATTGTAAGCCAATCCATGTATAAACTGAAAGTGTGCTTCCCCCTTCCCCCAAATGTACCAAAATTCAAAACATGTATTTAAGCCAAATTAGAAAGGTGGTGTAAACCCTGTAATTTTCAAGCATGTTACCATGAGGGCAAAAATGTTGGTAAAATGGGTAGAATGTTCCCATTCAAACAGTTGTTAAGTAAAATACCAGAAAACAACATCAATAGTATCATTTCTGTAATTCCATCTTAGCGATGGTAAATAGGATTTAATCCAAATGCCAATTTTTGAGTGCACATCCCTCACATTTATATACACAGCACTATAAAATTTTCATTTTTAATAAATAATAAGAAATCATAAACATAATATTTAATCAATATAAAAATGTCACAAAGAGTTGTTAAAAATTTTAATGCCTAAATTTTTTAAGTAAATTATACTTACAGATTGTTAGAGAAGTTTTTTTACTTCCTGTTATTTGTAAGATATTTTATATCTGGCTGGTATGCAACGAGGCAATGCATGCCACTCTGTCAATTTACTTTTAGTCATTGACAATACATGACTTAGTTCCAAAAAGGCTTACACAGGAGTAAATGGATGCAAAAATGGTTAATAATGCAAAAGCTAGTTTTTAAACTAAAGCATAGTTGGCATACCATTTCCCATTTCAAATATTAGGAATTCAATACAAAACTTAGACTATCTTCTGACATTTGACAACATTACAATTTTTCGATAAGTAATTTTGGGTCTTAACCACAGATTTATAGTCTGCATTTCCCAATTTTCTAATTTCATTAATAAGTAATGAGCACTCCATTTAACATAAAATTCTTTATGTTGAATGAGTTAGGATAATTTACAATTTTCTGTAGCTTTTGAATTCTTTAAACATCTTTGAAAACTGTTTTTTAATAAAAGAGAGAAGTATATATGGTAATCTCTTTTTCTGCATAACTATACAGTTTTCAAATTTACATGAATGAACATTTAAATGTTAAGATTACAGTAGTAATTTGATTTCTGTAGAGTGTATGAATAATAAAAATCTTATCAATTATATTTTTCATAAATTAGCAATAAATTATATTCTTAAACCCAATCATACTCAAGTACAAACTATTAACAGTATCAAAAGCAATTATATGATTAAAGTTATTGTAAATGAATAAAATATGTACTACACTCATATCTGGAAAAAGCTTCTCGGAAAAAAAAAAATGGAAAAAAGGAAACACTTGAATTTCTTAAACTGGAAGAAAAAAATTACACATACAACATCTAATCCATTTGTGGTCAACTAGTAGCAACATTATATAATTGTATTTTATAAGTAAATAATTCTAAATCTATTTCTTTATAAAAATAATTTACAAGAGAAATTTGAACACAATTTTGATTTTACAGATAATCTTCAAAGCTATATAAATCACAATAAAAATAAAAATAGAGCAAGAGTTGATATATCTTACATTTTCCATAGAGACAATCCATCATGGATGAAACAACATCTAATTTTTTTTTGACTGAGAAGTGTACAAAATTTGTATCAATAATGACGTGATATGGTGGTCCCAACTGTGTGTTGTATTTAAAAAATAATGCTGATGAGTATGGAGGACTGAAAAAAAAAATTCTAAAATTACTATAATTTCAACAAAATAAGATTCCAAATTTCTTCATTTAGCATAGAAGCCAAGGCTGATCCTAGGATATCGGCCGTCCGCGTGCAAAGACCTAATGTGCCGCCCTCTACAGAATTTTTCATATTTTGATTAATACTTAACGTTGTGAACTCATTTAGCTGCATAAGAGTAAAAAATAAAACATTGATAAAAATGAAAATAAAATGTGAAGAGCAAAACTTTATTTTGGGGCTAGCTAATAGGTTATAATAGACAAAGTACTTCAACAAAATAATAAACAAACAAAAATATTACCTTTAAAATAAATGACATTTTATAATTAGAAATGCAAAACAGTATTTACTCAGAAAATATAATCTAATAAAAAAAGTACTAAAGCTTAAATCTCAGGAAACAAAAAGTACACTGGTGTGCAAAACTTAAGCAACAATGTAAATTTTAAGCAGATAACCATGAAATTGCAGAAAAGAGACTAGTGCAATCAGCTCAATGAACATGCAATTTAGTAGAAAGGTAATGCATATGCCAGGAACAAAACATCATAGGCAACATGAGTGTACGCAAAACGCACACGGTCGGCGTGTACAGCTCAAGACTACAATAAAAGGAAGAATGGAGGCACAATTAAAGACATTCAATGCAAGTGCAAATGAGTTCTTTCGTGAAATATGGTTGGAAGAAATAACCTGGATGACTTCACATGAGGAAGAATGATCAAAAAGCTGGAGGGGAGACGTAGTTTGACCAGTGTAGAATGAAGAGTTCTGAATCAAGTGCCCTTTTACATGTTTAGAAAATCATAGGTACAGTTGTTAGAAGGGTTGGTGGTGGCTACCCTAAGAAAACTACTGCAGTGGATGGTGGATATATCATCTTGAAGGTGAAAAGATACCAGTTAGCAAGCGCCATTGTTCAACAACTATGCACAGCAACAGGGTGACAAGTGTAGCGGCTTACTGTGGTCAGATGTCTTTACAAAAATGGTCTATTCACTTGCTATCTTTAATGCTGCGTCACTTTGAAAGTTGGATATTTCTTTCATGAAAGAATCGTGTCATCCTTAAAGATAGACGAGAGTCGTTTCAATGCCAAAAGCGATTCTCAACGCCAGTTGATTTGGGGAGAGGTCAGGACACAGTTTTATCCAAGTCATGGAAAGAAACCATTATGGTGGCCTAGGAATTGTCATCTTGGGAAGCATTATCCTGAACAGCCAGACTGAGCTCATTCCTATATCTCACAGCAGTCCCACACAGTGCCTTTTTCAAAGACATTTATGTATGCATGGCAATCCAACATGATGCTTGCACAGATCATCAAGCCTCCTCTGTAGTAATGATCAATTTCTGGGACATTTGAGTGCAGATAATAACAAGATGTGGATTTTGGTATGCATGCTTATAAATCCTTATCCTCAACTAGCTCCAACCACACATACGTACATGCTTACATATTCAACATACAAGATTTGCATTTTTGTTTTGAAGTAGTATTTTTACATTTCATTCAATTTTTTTCATGAAATTTGACAACATATGAGAATTTTCTTAATTTTAAATACCAGGGTAAAACAAACCTTCTACAAAGACTTCCTAATTATTAACTATAAAATAACTCTTATCCGGCTTTCTTGGAAGCAATTTTGGTGAAATCAATTTTTTTCAGAGATTATGGATTCAGTGGAAATGATGTTTAAATCTGAAAGCTTTTCTAGCCTCATATTATATTTCTTAGGCAATTTAAAATAATTTTTAATTTACTGAAACTTTTTTTTACTTGAAGCCACAGAAACAGGTGAGGCTTAAAAATTTCTTATTGCTAGATCAAAATTTGGAGAACAGAGAATGAGATCATTTTTGATTATAATTTCTAATATCTCAATTGGTTGTTTTTTCCAAGTTAAAGTATTTTTGAATGAAGTTATTTCATTAAAGACTGTATACTGCCTATATATATATATCACAATACTTCCTTCCTCCTGTATGTTAATATCCGAGTCCATGAAGGCTTTCATGAGATTATAAATGTTGCGAGATTCAAACAGGAAGCAGGATGATGAAAAGCACTAAGATAAATCTTTCATTTACCAAATAGATCTCGTGATCAAGAACTGCAAAATAAAAAAATAGTCTTCAATTGCTGGAAGGGATTTGAAACTGGTTCATTACTGCCCTCGTAGTCAAATACAGATTTTTGCCCTGAGCTTCAAGACGGAAAATTTGGGATCAACACCTAAATCTCAAGTAAGTGTTGTTGCAGAATCAAAAATTAAAGAATTATCATCAAATCTGGGAAACTAAATATTTTTTAAGATTATCTATGTTTTCAATACATTTTGCAATGTTTCAAAACTTTTTATAATTGATTCAGGCATTTAATGTAGTAATAATGTTTTTAGGTCTTGTTTTAGAGGTCTAATAGCATTGAATGACATTCCCACCTTTTTTCTCTTAACAGTTTTAAAGTTAGAATTTCCATGTGTTTCTTAGTAACCCCCATCGCGATTCTGGGGAGGCAGGAAAGTAATTATATACCTCTTGTACTAAATAAAAGAAAACTAGAAATTTCACCTCTGGAGCAGGCAGAATTATAAACAATGAATTTTAATGTATGATCTGCACATGGCACGTATAATGCTCTATCTAGGATAGACACTGAGAGTTCGTTACTGAAATCCTATATTTCTCCCCATCATGTTCAATCCATTGTCATAATATAATGACTTTATATTTTCTGGCAAATATTGAAAAGAATTATAATGGTAATATTAAGAACACATTTGAGCGATATTTAGATTAAAAATCTTTAAAAAAAATTACATTTGAAATTCACAAAAATAGTTTTTTTCAATCATCTACGTCAATTTAAAGTGATCTTCGATAATTTGATAAACATCGCTTTATTTTTAATGTACAAGAAAAGGTAAAAATAATAAAGCCAGAGATATAATTTTAAATAATTTTTTATTAGAAATTAATTTTTACTGCAAATTACCGTTAAATCTGGAAAGCAAATTCTTAAATCTGTAAATTTTTATACCAAAGACTGTATCTGAAATATGTTGAATTGATAAAAAAAATAAATAACTGACTATATATAAAAAGATTTACTTCCCACATGGCCAATTTCTTAATGTGAAAAAAATGTATGTTGTAAGAATAAATATATCTGAAATTATTAGTGTGTAACAAATAAAATGAAAAAAATTACTTAACTGTATACAAAAACAGACAATAATAGACAATTTTGTAACTTAATTTATAAATCAATGTATCAGGCTAAATATTTAGTGACAATTCAACATGGCTTCATCAATTCAGTCTGAAACATGATGCACACAGAAGGTATTAATGAAAAAATCATCAAATAGATAAATCCTGCTAAAACAGAGAAAATAGTAAACATGGTAAGGGGCTAAGAGAATTAGTTGATATGAAATTACTTTTCAACTCTGAGATGAAGTATTCGTATAAGCGACCAGATTAATATATGTTTTCTTTTATTTCAGTTTTTGGGTGCTATTTGATTATATAAAATCTTGTTACATTTAAAGCTTTGAAAAAAAGCTGCATAGAACCTGCAATTTTTTAAGACAGAGTACCGGATGTTTCAAAAGTCATGCCCATCCACATGGTAATCCTTGTAGCTTAAAAACAAAAATGGTCGGTTGAGATTTCTGTCACTAGATGGCAGCAGGGGCCCCATCATAAGAAGTTTTGAACGTATCAGGCGTCAGTTTCAAAATACTTGTCAGCTGTAGTCAGTTAAGAACAACAGCAGGTCCATGATGTTTTCTCAAGAGCAAAGAATGGCCACTGTGGAATTTTATTTCGCTACAAAGTCTCATTGCCGTGTGATAAAGGCATTTCAGCAGAAATATCCAGGTGAACGATAACACTTTTATTGCAATGATTCTGTGACACAGGATCGGTTGCAAACAGGAAGCGACTGGATAGAGCGTCCATAGTGAAAACCAAAGTGGCAGATGTGGAGACCGCTTGACAAAAAAAGTCCAATGAAAAGACCATCTGTCTACAAAACATCATTATAGAATTCATGTTCAATGCTGAACAGTGAAGTATGTATGCTTGATTGCAGCAAGACGGTGCAACGTGTCACACATCACAGGACAGTATGGAAGTTTTAACTGAATTTTTCGATGATCATGTCATTTCCAAAGACTTTGGCCACCACGTTCACCGGACTTGTCAATTCAGGATTTTTCCTTTGGGTATGTAGTGTACTTTCGTAATACCGGATGATCCTTATTCATAATATCGGATCATCCTTACTCATAATAACGGATTCTTGATCCTTACGACTTATTGGCTCTATGTTGAAATAAAGTTTATTTTTGTAAAATCACTGTAATTTTACTTGGCCACTCAACACAACACACTAAAAATGGTGACCCGTTCTTTGAATATAAAATTTTAATTAAATTTTTTTTTCAACGTTACCTGTGCCTTCCGTAAATATGGAGGATATTTTAGTGGTTAAAATTCCAGCATTTGTTTCATCAGATCCTGCGCTATGGTTCGGGATGCTTGAATCAACCTTCCAATTGGCAGTTCCCAAGCTGATAACCAACGAACGCACCAAATATAATTATTGCGTAGCTCATTTGTCTCCTGATGCGGCAATGGCAGTTCGAGACGTAATTCTTTCACCTGGGAGCACAAATCCCTATTCAAAGCCAGGTGAAAGCAAAAGCCAGGAAATTCGCTGACTTTTAGCCGGAGAGCAGCTAGGAGACAGAAAGCCATCGGAATTATTTCGAGTGAAGCAATGGTGATCAGAATCGCACAGCGTGACGGATTCACTTCTTTTGGAATTATTTTTACAGCAGTTACCACCTAATGTGCAATCCATCCAACCCCTTACAGCTCAAAAAGCTTCAGAGGTAGCTGATCGTATGGGCGTAAATTAATGTCAATAGATTTAGGTTTAAGACAAAATTTTGTCTTTCCATTTTTTATTTGTAATGTGTCTAATGCTATTATTGGTGCTGATTTCTTACATTATTTTAATATAAAACCTGATTTAAGAAATCGTATTTTATTTGATACTTCTACAAAATTAAATTGTCATTGTATTATTAGAAATTTTAATATTTTCTCAATTAAAACTCGTGTTATTGATAATGATTTTTCTAAATTGTTGAATGATTTTCGAAATATTGTAAAACCACCTTGTGCAAATGTAGTTCACTATATTGATACTTTTGGACCACTTGTTTGTGCTAAACCCCGTCACATGGCTCCAGACAGGTTAAAAATTGCAAAAATGGAATTTCAGCATATGTTGGATTTAGGCCACATGCGCCCATCCAGTAGTAATTATTCTTCCCCACTGCATATGGTTCCTAAAAAAGAAAGCAATGATTGGCGCCCTGTTGGTGATTTTAGAGCATTAAATGCTCAAACAAAAAAGGATAAATATCCGATTAATAGCATTCTTGATTTTACATGGGGCAAAAATATTTTCTCATATTGATCTTGTTAAAGCGTTTCACCAAATTCTGATTGCTTCCGAAGACATACATAAAACTGCTATTTGTACTCATTTGGTCTCTTCGAAAGCACTCGGATGCAGTTTGGTTTGTGCAATGCGGCTAGCACTTTTCAAAGATTTATCGATGAAGTTACTCGCGGTTTAAATGGTGTTTATGCTTTTATTGATGATATCTTAATTGCATCTCAAAATGTTCAAGAACATACTACTAATCTCCATGCACTTTTTGAAAGACTTGATTTTTATGGCTTAACAATTAAACCTTCAAAATGTACTTTCGGAGTAGATAGTTTAAAATTTCTTGGATTTCAAGTTTCCAGTGATGGTATTTCACCTTTTCCTGATCGAGTTGATGCTATACAAAAGTTTCGTAGACCTAACACTATAACACAATTGTGTAGATTTTTAAGAATGTATAATTTTTTATCGAAGATTCATTCCTAAAGCAGCCCACATTTTAGCACCCTTAATAAAATTTTTAGAAGGTCACACAAACAAAAAGAAACCATCTCGTCCTTCGAAAAATCCGCAAACTCCTCTTGAATGGACTGAAGAAGCGGAAAATTCATTTACTGCTGCTAAAACAGCATTAGCTGATGCAACTCTTCTTAAGCATCCGATTCCTGGTGCTACTTTAAGTGTTTGGACCAATGCATCAAATTTCGCCATTGGTAGTTCCTTGATGCAGCTTTCTAAAACTCAACAAAATTGGTCTACTTATGATCGAGAACTTTTGGCAATATATACTTCAATAAAAAAATTTAGACACATGCTTGAAGGTTGCGAATTTATTATATATACTGATCAAAAACCCCTAACATACGCTTTCAAGCAGAAACCAGAAAAATGTACTCCACGTCAGCTAAGGCATCTCGATTATATTTCACAATTTTCCACAGATATTCGCTATGTAGTTGGAACAGAAAACAAAGTTGCAGATGCATTATCTAGAGTAGAAATTGATGCAATTATAAAACCACCCATTTTAGACTACAAAAAGTTTGCTCAAACACAACTTCATGATTCTGAAATTCAATCTTTCCTTAAACCAGATTCTTCTATTAAACTAGAAAAACAATATTTTCCCCTTGAAGATGTTTCTTTATATTGTGATAAGTCACTTGAAACCCCTCGACCTTTCGTCCCTAAAAATCTCAGACAAGTGGTATTTCAAAATCTGCATTTTTTATCCCATCCTGGAATATCCGCTACAACTAATTTAATTTCTAAGCGTTTCTTTTGGCCAGGAATGAGAAAAGACATCAAAAATAGAGTTCGAGCTTGTGAAAAATGTCAGGGAGCAAAAGTATTCAAACATACCAAAGCTCCACTTAGCACATTTGCTCTACCCGATGCTCGATTTGCTCACATTCATATTGACTATATTGGACCATATCCACCATCCAAAGGATATAAATATTGTCTTACCATCATAGACAGGTATACTAGGTGGCCTGAAGTTATTCCTACCGAAGACATGTTGACAGAAACCACTGCTCGTGCACTTTTAAATGGTTGGATTTCTCGTTTTGGCACACCTGTTACAATTACAACTGATCAAGGGACAAATTTTAAGTCTTCTCTAATGAAAGAGCTTACAAACATGATGGGTAGCCATAGAATCCATTCAGCTTCTTGCCATCCACAAAGTAATGGAATGATAGAACGATTCCACAGGAACTCAAACGTGCTATTATTGCCCATGAGGACACTGGTTGGTCCGATATTTTGCCTATCGTATTGTTAGGACTACGTTCAGCAATGAAGAACGATTTAAAAGCAACAAGCTCTCAACTAGTTTGTGGTACCACTTTACGTTTACCATCTGATCTCATATCTTCAGAATCTCTTCAAACATCTGTGACACCCACTTATGTTTCGAAGTTAATTACCATGATGAGAAAACAGCCCAATATCTCCTGATTCTCTTAGTTGTACTAAGAGCTATGTACACCAATCATTAAGTACATGCACACACATTTTTCTTAGAAAAGACAAAATTCGACCTCCTTATACTGGACCTCATTTGGTTAAAAGTAGATCTGACAAAAATTTTGTAATTTGTTTAAATAATAAAAATGTAACTGTCACTATAGACAGATGCAAGCCAGCTTTTGAATTTTCAGAAGATTTTAATTCACAAAAGGGTAGTTCAAATTTCGAACCACCTCTCTCCAAGCAACAAATTAAAGATAAAACTGTTGTTGATAAAAATATCAGAACCACACGCTCTGGCAGGCATCTACATTTTCCCAAGAGATTAACTTACTAATTCAAATTCCTTCTTAGAATTTATATACAATTTTACTTGGCCACTCAACACACTAAAGGTATATCTGTAAAATGTTGCCTTCAGGAATAATCCACACATGCTTGATGAACTTAAGAGTAACATCCTTCATGCAATATCGGACTTTAATTCTCACTCTTTGTAAAGTGTCAATTAATCTGGTAAAAAAGTTTGATTGTGTGTCCAGGGGATAACAGACATCATTTTGAACATTTACTGTGATTTTACCACGTCTGACATCTGACAAAGATAACCATTCAACCTTTGTTTGCCCTTTATTCTGTTTGTAAACATAATTCATCCCCATCTTTAAAACTCAACCCCAAAGGATGATGTGCGTGACTTTTGAAACACCCGGCACAATAAAGTACCCACAACATAAAACAAAATGTAGGTAGAATGAGCAAGCATTGTTTATAAGCATTGTAAAACCATAGACACAAAAATCACTTTTTTTCTCTATTTTGTTCTTCTAAATTGTAAGGTTATTATTATAACCATATTAGATATTTTTGTAAAGCAACTTTCACCAAAATCTTTGAGATGCCTTTGTTAACTATCGATCTGCAGGGCCGCTGTTAAGTAAAAAAAACTTTTCTATTGTGGTTATTGCAGGCTCAGCGATGAATTTTGCTGTAAAATGATGGAAATGTATAAAGAGATATTGATGGACAATGTGAACCAACACACTGTAGACTAACATTCTATTTTTCTTAAACTATGGTAAGCTATTGGGAAATCGTTACTTATTTTGATTTTTCAATTGCTAAAAATTCAGCATATTTATTCGACTTATCATGTTTTGTCTTGAGAAATTTGTAAAAAACTGCTTGACTAATAGAATTATATGTGGTGCCCCCTTTTTTTTTGGTTGCCCGCCTGCGGTGTACACCCTGTACACCAGCTGGGATCAGACCTGATTCAAGTAGCACAATATTAAAAATAAACATGTAGGTGAATTAATACTACTAATATAATCAAGACTATAATTTAACTCTTAACAAGAGTTTTTTTTAAAATTTATCTTATATCTACTTCACTTTCCTATCAAAAAAGTAAACTCAATAAAATTTCATAAAACTAATATATATTTTTTATCTCAAAATAGGATCATTTTAAAAGTTAAATATTAAAACAACGTTGTTTAATGCTATTCACTGCATTGTCATAATTCAAGAGTAATAAGGACGCAGTTTACAAAATAAAAGTTTTCGTTCTGGTTAAGGTAGTAGTCCAGTGTGACGGCCGAAATTTCAATGTTTTTCATGCATTTTTTAACAAAACAAAATGCGATCATTTTGTAATTTTTGAATGTTTTTAGTAGTATTTTAAAGTGTACAAAAAAATTTTTTTAAATTAATTTTGCATTAATTTGTTTATAATTTTTAAGTCAAAGTTGAGACCTCGAAAAAAAGCATGCTGTTTTGGGAAACACACAGCCTTTCGTAGTCACCTGAAATAAAAAACTCAGAGATGATTGTTCTGTAGTCTTTATTCTAATGAACTAACTAATAATATGCATATTAAAATAAAAATAGCAGAATTGTGAAAAAAAGGATCTCAAAATCTAATTTTTTTGTTGAAAAATTGTTTAAAAATATTATAATTTATTATTAAAAAATTCAATGTTTTAAAAGTTACATATTTAACTATGTCTAGAATAACAGGTCTAATATTTAGCCAAATCAATTAATCCAATAGTCTTGAGTCAGTTCTTCCTCAAAATTTCAAAAACACAGTTTTTGAGAAAAACTGGTGCTGCAGGCGTGTATACATGTCCTGCTGAGCTGATGTCTTTAGTGCCCTGGACGTGAAAATTTGTCCTTTCAAAGGAGGACTCCCTTTGCAGTGGGTTAGTCTGTTTAAAACTAGTTCCACGGATTTGGAATACAATAAAATGACATTGACTGTGTTTTTAAAAAATTTACTTATTTTGGAGAAGGGGTAGGGAAAAAATTTGAAAGGGCATATTTCAGGAACGATGAAATTTATAGCAATGCAGTTTTTCTTGCTTTTTTGTTTGAGTGTGCTCTTTCCTATACTTTATTTGCTCTCATTTTTGCTTATGTGTAATAAGAGCATTTTAATTTCTTGTACAAATAAGTCTGACAATTTGGGTATCTTTATACGCTATCAATGAACTGAATGGGATACTGCTTTATGTGTTCACCATGTTTAAGGATATACTGCACTACAGATAAGTAATAATTTTTTTTATTATATTATAATTCTAGACATTAAATTTGTATTTTTGTTTTATTATTTTATCTTTTTCTTTTTTTAAAGTGAAAGCAAACAATTTTTAGGCTGAAAACCACGCTTCTTTCCCCCCAATAAACTGCAAAACAACGCACACCTGTGGAAAAAATGGTGGCACTTGAGGTGAATTTCTTAGTTTTTCATTGGCAGTTCAGGGGTTAAAGTTTTGACAGTACTTACAGTAATCGGCTACCCCTGATACATACCTGGGTTACCTGGAGCAGTCCTTCCCTTTCCTCAAAGTTATCATTTTCAGCAGCTTCGAGAGACCTGCATAAGGTTCTGGCCTCTCTACAGCTGGCTTCTGCAATTTTCTCTGCCCTCAAAATTCCTGCTTTTTCAAAAGTCAGTGTAGTCCCTGGCTCTTTGACCTATTGTGACACCCATCACTCCTATAACTTTGAGTACAGGTAGCAATTTCCAAAAGGTTTTTCCAAAAGTATGCTTCCGAGCGAAATTCCATATACAGTGATTGAAATTTTCATTATTATTGTAGGTATTTCTCCCCAAACATCTTTTCAACAAATTGTCAGATGCTTAAAGTCTCATACACTGGTTTTATAAGACTTATAAATTTCTCATCAAATGTTACTGAGTGTTCATAAGTGCTCTCTTGATTTTCCACTTTCAATTGTTGATATTTGCACTGAGAATCTGGACAGTAAAAGTGCTGAGGGTTTTGTATACTGCACAAAATTCTTATATTCCGTCTTTGTCAATCAAAAAGGTTTGCTATAATATGCATACCTGCATATCCCAGAATAATAAGGACAATAAAAGAAAGAACAGTCAGAGCAGTTGCCATCTCAACGCACTTTCATACACACTGTGGCACCCTCTCTTCTTTTGGTTATAACTTTGAAAATATTACAAATTTTTGTCTGAAAACTTTAGGATATATTTTTTTAAGATGTTTTTCTTCTGAAAAATGTAAAATAAAAAATTGATTTTTTTGAAATTGTCTTACTGGACTACTACCTTAATCCCTTCCAAATACATACCGAACAAGCAAAACTGCAATATCAGTAGAATATACTTACACTTCTTTGATTTTAGGTTTATCGTCTTTTTTCCTTTTCACAATGACCCTGTCTTTCTCTTTTCTAAAATATACAAAATATTATCACAGAGCTCAATACAAAATGATACAACCATGTATTAGAATAAATTTATTAATAATAAAATAAGAACATTTTATATTAAATAATATTAAAATTATTATATCTTACTGAATATAGCAGTTGCAATTAGAAATAACGAGAATTATAGAAATAAGCTTACTTTAACCCCTTCCAGGATCATTTTATTTCTGAATTATGGATAAAAAATGTCAATTTTTTTATGCTTACCCAGAAAAGTAAGCAAAAACATTTGAAACCAAGTGAAATAATCTGGAAAGGCCAATTGTGCAGTGTAAATTTTCACAGTGCCCAGGATGGTACATTTTGCCTGCCCGAGCTCAGCTTGGGAAAAGCCGGGAAGAGGTCAATACCAGCAATACATGTTGTATAAAAACATAATGCATAGTTGCAAACTTTTGAAAATGACAATGCATAAAATAAGACATGATCAAAATTCCAAGGTAACTTTTATTACTCAGAGGAAACTACTTTTTGGATTGATTTCATTCATAAAAACTCATACACTAAAGAACATTTAAAAAGGCATACATATAGTTACGTAAAGAAAGTAATGACTTGACAATAAAGATGATTTTATAAAATATGCAGAGAAATATCTCTAACTGATTACATTTGTGAAAAATTATTATACATACAATAGTTATCCACAAGTTAGAAGAAGTTGACATTAAGACTATGATCAAGTGATAACCATTAAGAACACAAATCCTTAAACATTTCAGGCTTTATTGTGCAAAGTTTGAAAGCTTTATAGATAATAAATCCAAGAGAGCATTTCATCAATTTTTAAAGATGAAGAGGTAGCACCCTTTTCTGATGCCCAGCTGCATTAAATGACACAGGTAAACTATAATCAAGTTTAATTTTTTTTCTTTAAATT
>BMAV01022425.1:98791-117136 GCA_019973955.1 Trichonephila inaurata madagascariensis
TTAGAGTACCCCCATATTGCAAAGGCACTATACATTTACAAACATTTCTGCATTCCCCACACACACACTTAACTGTAACAGCATCTGCCATAACTGAAACTAAATGTTCAAAGGGAGCTAGCTGCCCATTTAGTATAGCGGTTAGTGACGCTGAAGGGCATGGGTTCAAATCCTGGAGAATGCATAAATGTTTGTAAATGTATAGTGCCTTTGCAATATGGGGGTACTCTAAATAGCATTCAAGCTGCAAGTCCTCTTGTGTGGTTGCTGGAAGGGAAAGAGATGTGGGAAACCCCTAACCACCCCCAGGGTGTTCTGCCTCAAAATTGATGCAGAAATGAACCAAATCGTACTGTCACCTGTATGGTGCTCAAAACTATGGCTAACGACAGGCCTACAACTTAGTCCTTTGCCATGATTAATTTTGTGGATTGGCCTTTGCTGATCAGGTAGCATTAGCAACAAATGTTCAAAGGGTATTACAATTTTTAATTTATCCATAATGAGTTGGCTTGTAATTTCTCAATTAGAGCAACCAATTAAATTTGTAGTTGCAAAAAGAACACTTTGAATTACACATTTTGCAGAATCAACGAGACCTCAATGGATATTATTTGTACTCATTCTACAATCACTACTGCTGCTAAAGGATCTTGTTCCATGCATTTAATTATACATTTTTTCTGACTAGAAGCTAATTCACTGGTCAAAGCAGGTGTTTTAGTCCTCCCATCTGTACTGCTAGGTAATATCAGACTTTGGAAGTATTTTTCCACATGAGAACCAACATGATCAATTATAGCCAAAGATGCATTATATTATAAAAGAAAGGATATAAAGAGTACTTAGCTCTTATTACATTTTACCAAACATTGTCCTTGAAAAAAATGATCATTTTTGAGCAACTGTTACATGATTTCTCATTTGCGATGAGCCTTGGAGTTTTCACATAATGTGCAATATCATATCAGCCACTGTGAAAAATACATATGTCAGTACCACATATGTCCCAATATGCATATTTTTTACCCTTTCGAGATGTAGTAATATAAATGGGTACTTTTCTACAACATTCTTAGTATGTCTGAAAGTATATTTTGCAATTGCTTGACAACATGGTCAACAGAACAACTGAAGAAAAATTTATCAATCATCTGAAGCGTAAGGAAATTAAACACACAATGAGTTAAGATATACGTAGGCTGTTCAATAAGTAATAAGACTAATTTTACTGCCACGAAACCACTCATCCAAATGTTAATTTCTGAGGCATAAAAAAAATTTGTCAGTATTAACAAAAGCTACCGATAGATGGCGTGTACAGACTCATGTTCCTGCATATAACGTGATTGAACTGAAGCCTGTTTGCGGGCGCCTATGAGACGTGGCCAGTTGTTGAAATGGAAGCTTTGTTGGAACAACGTTATCCGATTAAACTTTGTGTTCGTCTGCAAAAATCAGCATTGGAGACCTTTGATATGATACGTGAAGCTTTCAACGATGAAGCAATGTTGAGGGCAAGTATTTTTTGCTGGCATAAAGCTTTTAAGGAAGGCAAGCAAAATGTGGAAGATATTGAACATGAGGAACGGCCTTCAACGTCCATCAGAGACAATGATTAACACAGCTGCAATTATCATCAAGGAGTATTGTAGAATTACAGTACATCAGCTGCATGCTCTCTTGAATATTTCTGTAGGAAGTGTTCACTCAATCATGGCAAACCATTTGCAAGTGAAACGTGTTTGCGCGCAATGGATTCTGAAACTGTTGACATCTGAGCAAATGCAGCATTGAGTGAATGTGTGGAAAGAATGGAAAGAAAGACTGGAGCAAGAAGGCGACAATTTCTAAAAACGCATCATCACAGCAGATGAAGCTTAATTGTATCACTATGACCCAACCATGAAACAACAAAGCAGTGAATGAAAACATCTATCTTCACCTACTCACAAGAAAGCAAAAACTGTGAAATCAGTTGGTAAAGTTATGACCCTAATTTTTTTTCATTATGAAGGAATTGTGTATCAACACGCTGTCAAACCTGGTACAACCCTAAATGGCTTGTACTACGCAAATGTCCTACAAACAATGGTACAGCACATTAAAAGGAAACATCCATTGCTCCGAAATGGCTTCCTATTGCACAATGACAATGCCTGACCACATATTGCTCGTTGCGTACTGGGTGTTTTGCAGCAGAACAATGTAAAGATTTTACCACATCCTCCATACAGTCCTGATCTCGCTCCATGCAATTTCTGGCTGTTTCCTGAACTTAAGAAACCATTATGAGGCAAACATTTTGCAAGCAACAAAGCATGTGTAAAGGTTGTGGAGGCAGTTTAGAAAAAGTCTAACAAAACAGACCTTAACATGTTTTTAAGAAGTGGACAGAACGTTGGGATAAATGTATTACATGCCACAGAAGTTATTTTGAAGAAGACCATGTAAATGATGACGATTAAAGATAATCTTTTTATTTATTTATTTTTTAATAATTTTAGTCTTATTATTAATTGAACAGCCCTTGTAGAAAGTTGCTACAGAGGAAGAAAAAAATTAAAATGTTACACCCAATAAAACCATGCTTATGAATTAGTTAGGAACAAATAGCTAAAGGAATATGACATTATGATTCTTTGCCATTAAACTTAATGGCAAAGAATTCTATATTTCTTTAATGATTTACTTTCTGGACATAGTGAACATTAAACGATAAATAAACACTGTAGTAGAGAAAATAGTTGATAAATGATGGAAATTTTACAAAAATGCATAAAAGTCTATTAAAATGCTGAAAAGCATAAATTTATGTGCAAAATGTAAAAGTTGGCTTCTCATAAATATATAAAATATGAATCATATTATTTTTAAAACTTGTTATAATCGATCATTAAAAAGAAATCAATGCATTCTAAATTTATAAGATGTGCAATCAGTTTCCAAAAGTTTGTATTCTGTCTTCAACACTGTTGATTTTTATTTTAAACACAAAAGCAATTTTCCTTTCTAGAGTATTCTTCATGTCTTGGCATTTTTTGCTGGCCTTTCTCCATTCTCACCTCAGTCTCTTCTTGGCCATTTTTCAAGGCATCCAACAGTCTTTAGTTGCTTATCCATTATTTTTGTTATTAACATAAAATTTCAACTTCTGACAACAAACTATTTTGTAGATCGGGATTTGAGGATTTTATGCAATCAGATGCAAAGAGCAAGACTGTTCAGGAGTGATGGAAATGTATTAATGGAAAACAATCCTTGAAATATACGATACAGCAGCAATATTCACAGAATAAATCACACCTTCTATGGTGCAGACAAAACTATCAGTATCTAAAATACAAGTAAGCTAAAGATTATTCACAAGCACTCACTCATCCTATTCAACAGCCAAAGCAATAACTAATCGCTAGTCAAAACAATACCCACTATTCAACGGTCAAAATAAGACTACTCAGTTTTGGCGAGCGACTTTTTATTTACAGGCCTCACAGATCTTTTGAGAAAGATCCCCTTATACCATAGATCCTGTTATTAGTAGATTTCTCCCGTAATTTCAAGAAGAATCCATATGGTCATCCAGTGGCTGTTACACTGGCCACTGAATCACCAATATAATGTAATGAATAGCATTGCTTGTGAATATTGCGTTTCAGCAAAAAAATAAGTGCAACAGAGAGTAATATTAACATATTACACATCCAGATATAAATTATTTAACACTATTTTAAGCGTTCAATATACAAAATTCAAAACAATATATAAGCAAAATACAAGATTCTACAAACTTTTTTGACATAATGTATCTAAAAACTAAAACATTAAAAATTTTATTCATTATAATTGCTTTAAAAGACCTTTTAATGTGGGATATCAAATTCAAAAATAAATGTGTGAGTAGAAGTTACTTACATTCGTTGGTCAGTCAAATTTATCATTTTTTTCATTGCAGCAAACTTAGGTTTAAATTTAGCCTATAGAAGAGTAAAAAAAGTAAGATAAATAAAAATTAGAGAAATATAAATGTGTAATAAATTGAAATCTGAAGAAAATAAAATCTTAATTGCACTGAATATCGACATACTTTCCTTTTTCTGCCCATACAAATTTTCTTATGAAGCAATAAAATAAACAATACCTCATTATAAACACAATTTGCAAAGCACATTTTCATGCAACAATTGTAAAGAGCATATACACTATTCTGGCCAAGAATAAATGGAAAATAAACTGTTTACTATGAAGGGATTTTACATAAAACAAAATATAAAGATGATTACCAAACTTCTTAGAACATTGAAAGTAGCACACAAATTGGATTTTATTTATTTATTTATTTTTATTTAAAAAGTAACTTTTAATGTTTCTGAAAGGTTTTACAAGAAATATAGTATGTTATAAAATATCCAACTTAAATACACACTGCCATGTTTTAAATCTCTCAGATAAAACTTCATCTAATAATAAAATTGCAAATATATGTGTAATTGCTTCATATTTAACCATTTTGATGATTAAAATCTCATTCTTATATCTGTAATTAAAAGCATGTAATATTTTTTTCCTGCATATATTAAAATTTGTTTGTTAATTTTCAACATAATCCTTGCAAAGGCTAAAAAAACTTTTTAAATATAATTGGAAGAATTTTAACATTTTACTGTATGATACCATCAAAGTATGAATAGAATGTAAGCCTTTTTTGCCTAGTGTTTTTAGGCAAGGTATGAAACATGAAAATTATTATATGCTCTCCCTAGGCATTGTATAGAATACCTAGGTATTTTATAGAATGACAAATGCTATTCAGCGAAAGCAAGAAAAAAAAGGTTCTGATACGGCTATTATATAAATGCATTCCTAAAAAATAAAATTATACTGAAAAAATAATGAGAGTGCTATTAAAAAAATTTATTCAAAATATGTAAAGAAATATGAAAGTTATACATAACAAAATGTATGCTTTCCTTATTCTTGGCCACTTCCACTAGACAGAGAGGAACTTCATTGGTCAGGAATATTTCTAATTCTATGCGTGATCTCACATAAACTTGTTTTAATATTCCTTCATAAGTTCCAAGTCGATAGAAAACATCTTCTGTCACATTCATTACAACTGTCAGTATATTGCATGATTCACTTTGCCCTTTTTGATGTCACGAATAAGAACTTGCATAGTAGTTTCCATAGAAGAAGCTGATTTTTTTTTTCAGAATTCATTTTCATTTTTTTTTACTTGTATTTTAAGATTGATTTTAAAATTTTTTTTACCTACAATAGCATTTTCAGTTTTGTAACAAAGGGTACACAAAATATCCATTTCAACATCTTTACTAGCATGGCCACAGAAGATATGAATTTTTTGACAACACTTTTTACATGCAAATGCATTCCTTGTTTCCTTTAAACACACACAACAGGTATCAGAAATGGAGGAGAGGTGACGTGTGTTTTGAAATCTAGAGATCGTTGCACTTCAGAAAAACTTGAGTTTTTGCTGTCTTTTTTACAGTGAATTTATTTTAGTACACCTCTAAGAAAGAGGTTTTGTTTATTTATTTCCTTTTTTATCTAGACTTTGGTAAGTTAACCAATTTCTTTTTTTTTCTCGCATTTTCGTTACCTGAAGGAAATTCAAGCTGAGTCACTCCCCATTCCGGATTATGGAATCCGATGAAGCAAACCACAAAATGAATGATAACATGAAGGAAGCTGCAGAATATAAATATTTTAAATCTACTTAAACTGCCCAAGAATTAATTCTGCAAACTGACAATAAAAGTTTTAATGAAATTACAATTTTACTTGAACACACAGAAAAAACTGGAAGCATCCCTAAATCGAACCGTCATTTATTACATGCTGAATTAAAGAACAAAATACCTAGGCATGATAAAATGACGCATATGTACTTCACTCGAAGCGGAACAATAAACACCTCTGAACCTGTATGCGCTATTAAAAAATTCTAAATATTCCAATAAAAGCCAACATAATATGGGAAGAGTTCACTTCGCGATTTCTACTTTTTGATATCCCAACTAATGTACATCTAGCAGATGTGGCAACTGAATTGAGAAACTCAAATGATATTGAAATTGTTGAAATCCGTAGATACATCAAGACAAATAGTTGTCAAGAAGCTTCTCCTGTCTTAATTACTATTCTGGGCATTAATACACCAGAATGTAGAAGACTTTGGTTTTTTAATGATAGAATTCAATTATTCATAGACAAACCCCGGCAATGTAGCAATTGTTATAGTTTCGCACATTCATCTAGCTTTTGTTCCAGTGATGTTCGATGCATTAATTGTGGAGGATCTCATTCTGGACAATGTACAAATCCTTCAAATTGCACAAACTGTAAAGGAGTTCATCTGGCAAACTCCCCCAATTGTCCTACCTTTATAAAAGAAAAAAAAATTCTCGAATTCAAATGTACTAAGCACTAACTTTGGGAGAGGCTCGATGAAAATTCAAGGAGAAACTCACTCTGCAAATTACATTATAGCATTAAAAACAGCAGCCCCAGGACCTAATATACAGAAATTTGAGAAAAAAACTAGGAAATATTGTAGGAAATTTTCAAGCAGCTCTTGAAAAACAAACTACAGCCATAATGAACTTGATGCAAATAATGATGGAATCAATGTTTAAACATTTGATAGGAATAATAGAAATTAAATAAACAACCATCATCTCCTAATAGGAAAAAAAAAAGATAAGTCTACCGCAACAGAAAATTGAAATATCCATACCAAGTACATCTCACAATATGGATAAACATAAAATAATATTGAAATTGGATAATTTTAAAGTTTTAAATTGCAGTTCTTATTCACGAACTTTGAGTATCGTTTTTCTTCCTTAAAAATATAGATAAATTATCTATATCTGTAAATATATCTCATTTCCTCAAGCGGAAGATAAAAAAAAAATTATTTTCCCTTGAATACCTTTTTTATGCATTTTTTACAATGGAACTGTAGAAGTCTAAAAAACAAACTCATTTGGCTAAAAATTCCTCCCTTTTCACAATCAAATATTTTGATATTTCAAGAGACTTTTAAAACCTAATGATAATTTGCAAATCCCAGGTAAAATCATTTTCTGACAAGACAGACCGATTGCAGTACCATCAAATATTTCTGCCAGACAAATATAACAATACGCCGTTTTCAGACTACAAAATCTTAATATTGCAAATTATAATTAAGGATACTTCCTTTCATCTAATAAATTTACATGCATCTCGAGGACTTAATATTACACAACTTAATTCTTTTCTCGATTCCTTATCGGACCCAGTTTTTATATTGAGATTTTAATTTGCATCATCCAATGTGGGGCTCAAATCATGCTTCTCAACACAGTAAAATTTTTATGGAATGGTTAACTAATTCCAATTTCATTCTTTTCAATACTAATGTTCCAATGCATAGAAGCAATGTTGGCTCTAGTGCTCTCCTGGACTTTACCTTATGCTCTTCAAGTCTCATCAGATACAGCAATACTTTCATTTTAGACAGCTCCTACAATAGTGACCATTATCCTGTTATCACAGATTTTAATTTTCATAACCAGATTAAACAAACCATAAAAAAAGTGGATTGGCCATCAGTAATAGAACAAGCCAAATGAACAGTTTTTAAGATAGATGATTACAATCACAATCTATCTAACAATATTGCTAAAATAATTTCAAACACACACACACAATACTCGAAATATAAAAATCTCCAATAGAACCATCCCTCCCTGGTGGAATAATGCTTATCATAATCCTTATAAACTCAAGATATATTTCAGAAAAGAGGCCATTCGGGAAATCTCTCCGAAATTGTGGATTTGATATAAGCAATACTCCAGCCGGCTCAGATTTTGTATAAAAGTCTAAAAAGATATACTGAGATATACTGTAATAATGTTCCTAACCAGAGAATATTCTATAACATCCTAAAGAAAATCGCAATGAAAAACAATCCTGAGTCAACACTGAATTTTCTTCAAATACATAACAGAATAAAAAATACTAACATCACGCACCAAATGAAAAATAAAGCACTGAAAAAACTCAATGCTCTTAAAGGTATGGCTTACAAACATTATGGTTCAAGAGCTAAAAATCTTATCCAATCAATTAATAATAGCATCTGTAGCACCTTTTATTACACGTCATATAATAAATAAATGGTCTGACAATCAGTTGAAACCTTTTAATGTAATACAAACCAAAGCTCTCAGAATTGCACTACGTTTTCCACAATGGACACCAAATATTGTACTAATGAAACTGGCAAGACAAGAAATTCTCTCGGACAAAATCAGAAGATTGGCAAATATATAAGAAACTAGCGGTCCCGACAGACGTTGTCCTGTACACACGTCTTAAAATTCGAAAAGTACAAACATTTTTGAATAAGTTGTAATAATCTGGACTATTTTGAAGAAATTTTTTACAAAGAAAGTTATTACAATACCTGACATCATCACATGTACAGTTACCACAATTCGACCTATAGATTGCATGCGAGTATGTATTTACAATGAACTAAGTTGAATATAGAAGCTATTCTGAATAGAAACTTAAAACTTGTTTTGATTAAAGGGTAAAAAAGATAAAACTCAAGCTATTTTCATAGCAGGTATATTTGTTTAATGCACAAAAAATAAATTTATCGTAATGCCATTGAATGTACAATGTTTTTGGTTAATCCTTGAGGGGCATAAACAAACAAATGCAATGGTTTGCCAAACCTCGGACATGCAACATATAATTGGCCGTGCGAAAAGCAAGGGTTTTCTAAATCTAAGCCCCAAATTGTCATTGTTTGACCTTGTGACTTATTAATGGTTATAGCAAATACCAAGCAAATTGGAAATTGCAAACATTAGAATCACTGAGATCTGTGGTAGAAGTACAGCTTCACCTTAAAGTTTGCTGCTCAAAATAGTGGCCTCAAGAATATTGCCCACGATTTTTTTTATGAACAATCGCGCACCCTTACATAATTTTGGCACTTTTTTAATTAATTGCGATATCGGACCGAATTGTGAATCTAAATCATTCTCGAATCCACTTGAACCTACACAAAAAATATCATCCAAATCGGTCCAGCCGTTTAGGAGGAGTTCAGTCACATACACACACACAGAAGAATTATATGTATAAAGATATATGCCGTATCGTGGCGAAATGAATAATCTTTCCAATACTGTAATTATTTTTTTGTCTGATTTTGATAGAAAAATTAGATTGCAATTTTAAAAACGGCGAAAATATCGGAAAATTCTCCCCTCTTTCTTTCTTTTTTCTTGCTGCGCATTAACGGAATAAACAGCACACAGGGATAAAACAATTATGCGTTTTAAGGTTTTTAATTAAAATCTTTTTAACTAATTGCGATATTGGACCGAATTGTGGATCTAAATCATTCTCGAACCCACACAAAAAAATGTCATCAAAATCGGTCCAGCCGTTTAGGAGTCAGTCACACATACACACACACAGAAGAATTACATATATAAAGGTTATTTGGAAAGAAATTAATTAAAAGTGCTAAAAAGCATGATTCCTCAGCATTTTTGAAACAATAAAGACCCGGTTTGGCCAGTTTGACTGAAAATTGATTTTCTTCGCTAACTTACGTTATTTTTATAACAATAATAATGTTACAACAATGCAGGTGAATATTGAGTTGAATATTTTTAATTAATATCTTTTTAACTAATTGCGATATCGGACCGAATTGTGAACCTAAACCATTCTTGAATCCACTTGAACCCACACAAAAAATTTCATCAAATTCGGTCCAGCTGTTTAGGAGGAATTTAGTCACATGCACACACACAGTAGATTTTTATATATAAAGATTTTTCCTTTCTCAAATCTCCAATCAAAACTTTTCTCCATTGTATAGCAATAACCCTGATTCTCTGATTTAAAAATTATGAAGGAGGATAAAAATAATATTGTTAGTATACTACATACTTTAAATGCTCTAATAGTAATCAAATCATTACAATCCCCACAATATCATCCTTTTCATTTCTCCCATGTAAAATATATACTAATAACTTCAAATTTCAGGAGAAAAATTAACCAATTCAAACTATAAGGGGTTTATTTGATGAAACAGTTGAGCATGATTTTCAGGATTTCCATATAATAGCCACTGATGCATCGAAAAACGATCAAACAACTTCCATAGTACATATAACAGAAAATCTCTCTTTTGCTTATAGAATAAATCACAATAACTCTATTTTTACTGCTGAAGCTTTGGCTATTTGCCAAACTTTAGATGATCTGACTGTTTCAAACAAATGTCTGCTAATCTTATCTGATAGTCTCTCTGTTCTCCATGCTCTTCAAAATTATTCAATTAAATCACATAGTGCGATTCATAGACTAGCTAGCAAGATTTACATACAATCATATTATACCAATAAACTGATTTTACTTTGGACTCCAGGACACCCTAATATACTATGGAACGAGCAGGCGGATTATCTCGCAAGATCTGTATGATGACATTTATATCGACTGGATTGCTTTAGAAGACATCAGTAAAAAAATACATCAAGAAAGATTTAAGAAAGCAAATAATTTTTATTCAAGCAAGTGTTATGAAAATTTGGGCAATATTATAAACATTGGCATCATCTCTAAATGGACAAATAATAGAAGAGAAGAAATTCTATGCACTTGAATCTTTAGCAAAATGATCATTACCCCAGGACTTCTTCAAAAATTCAATTTAACAGATAATGCAATGTGTAGTTCTTGTAATCATTGAAATGACTTGGAGCATATTTAATTAAGATGCAATAGATATACTCACCCTCGAAATCACCTAAGAGCTTTTCTCAAAATTGATCCTTGTTGCAATATCACCTTCAAATAGTTACTGGAGAAAGCTATATCTAACAAATCAACATTCAGATTTTTTATTCAGAAGATGAAATATTTTGACATCAACTAACTTTTTGATATTTGATAGTTTTGTATGGGATAATAGCCTTTGTTGCTCCAAATCCCACATAAAGATATTAACTGTAACTATCAGAAATGGAAATCTTTGGTAAGAATGTCTTCATTATGTTGGTTTAAACCATTATCGACTCTATAACCTCAAGTTTTTTTAAATCTGTTCTTTCTTGTATAATCTGATTAGTATAACCTTTTCCCATTGTTTTGACACTTTCTATTACTTTTTCTAGCTGTCCCTCTGTATTTTTGTCTCTTAAAACATCATTGGGTAGAAAAAACATTTTAAGGCCAACTTTAGGTTTGCAGCCAAAAAAAGCTTCATAAAATATTCTTTTGATTCCAGAGAAATGTTGTCCTTCACTCCAGCAGTCAGATTTGTTGTCTTGCATCCAATTACAAAACATATTTTTGATATCTTGATTAACTCTTTCAACACTATGCAGGCTTTGTGAATGGCGAGGCTTCCTATGGATGATCTTAAGTGCTGGCCAAAACTCCTACAAGCTGGTCACCACATTATTGGCCAATTCCCTACCATTGTCAGACCATAATAAAGATAGTGCTATAAGCAATGAGAATATGTCCACTATGATCAGCTCTTTTTTATGTTAGACTTGAGAATCACAAATTTCTGGCTAATTCTATCTGGCTAAGATTGAAAGTCAATAAGATCTACTTAAAAATGGGTATTAAAATTCAGAAAAAAATGATAGGTTTTACAACAATGTGCTTTTTAATACCTTTCTGTTTTTTCTGGCAAGGTTCATAAAGATAGATGTACAGTTCAATATCATGACATGTAATGTTTTTGAATTTGGTTGAAACTTCCCTCAACATTCTATCATGTCCTCCGAGTCCAATAGCCAAACAAGTTTCATGAAGTACATGAAATAACTTAGAGTCTGTGATGTAATACTGTATAGTACTGACCCCTTTCTTGACAGGATAAATGAGTTTACTTGTTTCCCACTATCATCACATAACAGCAATTCAGCAACCACTAATCCCAAGGTTCCTTCTTAGTAGCCATTTTTGGCTTTTTATACATTATTCATTAACTTCTGGTAAATAGTTTCAGTTAAGAAAATAACTGCTTTTTTTTTTGTTGCAGCATTAACTCGAATTTTTGACAGTTCATGGTGGAATCCGTTTCCTGTCGACCATGACTCCTTCTACAACACTGCAGTTTGCTTCTCATTTTTCCTGCAGCACAGTGAAAATTAATATTTTGTTGAACAAATTTGTGTTTTTTAACACTTTCGAACAAGCCACAAAGTGCAACTGACAAATTCTGAGAACTGAATTTCATATTAAAAGTCACATGTTTTGCCTTATGGTAAAGCAAATAAGATATGTATTTTGGAAAAGGCAGCAACTTTCAGAAACAAAACAAGATTCTCTCTCATCTGTTAATCAAAAGGAGTACATTTCTCCTGCTCTCCTCCCCCACTACTGACTAAGCCCATTGCTGTATTTTATACTTTGCTGGTTTCTCTTTTGGCATTCCATAGAATACCAAGGAAATGTGTGAAATATGAAATACCAAGGAAATGTGTGAAATATGAATCATTTCATACATTGGCCGCTAGTTTTAGGCATTCTATTGAATGCCAGATTACAAAAAATTGAATAATAACATATAGAATGCACACACATGCATACCATTGTTATTTTTTTTTTTATTTCTTCTATAACATTTCCTTCTTTCAGATCATATTAACTGATAGTACAAAGAAAAAAAAATTAACAAGATACTTTGATTCTTCAGTAACAAAACACTCCTACAACATCATTTTAAGAAATTGCATCTTAACATATCAAAATTTTCTTAAAAAATTTATGTTTAAAGCATTTTTTCTTCATAAGAATCGGCAGATTATGCAAATTAAAATACTTTATCAAGCAACCAATAATTTTGTCGTGTTAAAGAAAAAATAAAGAGACATAGGAATGATTAATATTAACACCCACTCAAAATGTATATAAAATAAGTAACAAAAATATAAAATAATTAAAAATAGAATTTAAATAACCAAGCATACTGTAGCAAACAGAAAGTAAAAAGTTCTCTCTCATCCAATAAGTCTTTTTACTTTAAAAATTAGACTTGGTTAATATGTAATAATGTTTGGTACTTTAAAGTCACTGCAGCCAAATTTGTGCGCCATGCGAGTCGTGCCCTTTTCCACTAAAATATGACCAATTTCTTTCTTCAATTCTAACTAATAATTCACTCTCTCTATATATATTATATCTTATTTAAAAACAGAGACTGCAAATTTAGCTACACTGAGGGATGCTAATTCATAAATACCTATCACACTGAGTGTTGGGGTTTATGGTGCAAGAGCTAATTTTGGTCAAGCAGAGCTAAACATTTGTTAAAGTATTAAAAGTATAGAATAGCTAAAAAGGTTGATAAAAGCAACTTTAGCAGTAAAAAGTGAAATCTCAAACAATATACAAAAAGTCAGTTCTAAAAATAAAAGTAAACAGAATTTGGTAAGGGGTTTCTCACAAAGTCCAATAAGTAAGATAGAGAGAAAAGTCACTTCTGGTTTCTGGTCGGTTTTGAAAAGCATAAAAATTTAGCCTTAGCCTGATACTCCATTTTTTCTAAGTCATGTACAATCATAGCCTCCTCATCCAATGTGTCTTGTTCGGGTGTACTCTTCCTGGGTTAATTTGAATTTTTGGTTTAGTTGCTATTGCAACGTTAGATATAATTTTACAAGGATGCTTTTTCTTATAAGTTTCTGAAGTTTGTTTTAAAACTTAGGATGTGCAGAAGGTACGCTATTAGATGTGAAAGTAGGAGTTTCAAAAACAGAAGGACGTGTTTCATTTGACAAGGCTGAAAACATGTGGAGGGAAAAACTCTTGATTGGTTCAGGATAATGCAACAGAGGTAAACAGACTACTTAAACAAAGGAATAGGTGGCTAAGACTCGGTAGACATAGTATCAACAGAAGAAGTGAATGGCAAGAAGTGTGTCCGAGTTGATGAAGATGATGAGGTAACTGCAGGAATAGATGAAGAGATATTTGGTTTCAGGAGGGATAAAGATGACAATGGTTGAAGTAATTTTAAAAGTAGGCATTTTACTTTTGTAATATTTTCACCTGTTTGTGTTGCATTGCTTACAGTTTAGGATTTGACAACCTGGGGTTGTGTTGAGAATAACTGTGGAGCTTTAATTTTAAAAACTTCTAAATAAGATGTTTTTTATTAATTTTAATTTTTTAAATTTGTTTTTCTGTTTCCCATTTGGGGCAAAGCTTTGAATCTGCGGAATAAGATTGTGAGCAATTAATGTATTTCTGCTCCAGACTGCAATCTGTGGAAGAATGCCCGACAGATCCATATCTACAACACGCTAGTTGTCCATGGCAGGAAGTTTGGAAATGTCCAAATATCTGACACTTGAAGCAGCGCAGAGAATTTGGAAAGTATGGACGTATTTTACAATTTAGGTATCCAGGCTTTGACTGTAGTCAGTAATTTCAGGCTATTGAAAGGTAAAAATTAAATTTTTATAGGAACAATTGTTGCATTTTTTTAAAAATGTTAATTATTCTGACCTGAATTATACCCTGATCGGAAAATCAATCAAGGATTTCTGCTTTAGTGGTGGTCAACAGGTTATTTTCAGAAATGAAACCTTAACTGAAATTGATATTTGCAGGGAATAACTGGAAATGGAGAATCCAGAAATATTTTTACGGATAAGATTTTGATTGAACAGCAGATTTTGGTTCTATAAGTAAATCACTGGATTTCAATTTCTTAAAGAATTTTGATTCACTGAAGGGCTTTGTGTATTGCAAAAGGAAATTTTTGAAATATCTCATGATTTGGAAAGAATAAAATGAAAAAAAAAGAAAAAAAAAGAAAAAATGGTAATTCAGAACAATTAAGAGTATAACATTTTAGAATTTAGAGTGTGTGAGAAAATTGGGTAAAACAAAGCCTTTACCCAGGTGCTGCATATTTTGATCCATAAAAAGATAAACAGTTTTCATCCAGGCATACTTCCATTCACCATGAAGTCAAACAAGGTAGGCAGTGTGATGGTTAATTGGCAAAAAAGAGGCACAGCATTTAGCTAGAGTACATGCTGGATATAGCACAACACGCTAGCACAGCAGCATCAGGGTGAGGATCTGGTAAGAAACCCGGACATCCCTTATCTGCAGCACTAGTCCTACAGCAATGTTTCCTTGGGGAATCTAAAGAGACTGATCAGCAGCTGACTGATAGGAGCAGGTTCCCATCTACAGAGAAGCGTGGGCCAAAGCGAATACAAAAGGTATCCCCAGAAACATTTTTCCTCCTTACTGAACATTGCAAATGGCAAACATGTGGGTTGGAAAACCAACATTGTTAGGGAAAAAAAATAATAAACGGAACTAATTTGATATCGGGGGTAATAGCGCCAAGCGTGATAAAGATCACGCTAAGCAGCGCTTCTTGTTGCTGGAATGAAATCCAATATGGCGGCCTAGCGGTAATTTAATGATACACAATAATTTTAAAGAAATGTTTTGAAATACATTTCAATGTATTTCAAATAAAGGGTATAGGAAGAGATTGAGAATAACCTAGATCAATCAATAAATAATGAATAGTAATATTATGTAATAAAAAGTAACATGTACTAATAATAGTATTATAAGCAGCATATAATATAATCTTATAATATTATTTTATCCTAATTATATATAATATTCATATAGTACAATTTTATAACAGTTTAGAAATAATAATCATATAAAATAATTAAATAGTAATTATAAAAAAGAATAATCGTCGAATTGTAAAAAAAATAAAAATGCATAAGAGAACTCGTATTACATAACTATAAATAAATAACATAAGAATAGCTATAAATAAACAACAGAAATAGTTATAAATAAATACAATAATATTTATAAATAAAAAATATTAATTATAAATAAATAACGAAGTATGTAACAATATTTATAAATAAATGCTAAAAGAAATTATAAATAATGAATATTAGATGATTATTACACATAGTAATAATTGCATTTTTTTTTCATTATGAATAAAATAATTACATAATGTATGTTACAATTAAGAATATCAATTACAAAGTAGGGAAAGCTTGCAATATTGCAAGTTCCTTCAACGAATTTCATTGAACAAAGAACATAAAAAAACATTTTTAAAACAAAAATAAACGATTTATAGCGATAATTAAAAGCACAACACTTATTGTTTTAAGAAAAAAATATTCTAGTACTCACTCATTTTAGAAATATCCATAGTCGAAAATAGCCCAGAATTAAACAGAACACGCAAATAAAAAATTGCACTGAAAATGGTTAAATTTTTTAAAAAATCGTCTGAAATTAATAGGGTTACAACGGGAAAAAATGAATAAAAGTTATTTCTAATATATGTTATCCCCATGGCAACCACATCAACAGACGATAAAAATATTAAGGTAACCATATTGTAATATTATCGCCCATCTTGGCGAACATAAACAACAAATTGGCAATACTACTCCAGATATCAAATTAGCACCAAATAAACGATACAAACATTAAAAAAAAAGGAAAAAATATTGATAAAAAATGAATGCATTATAAAATGAAAATCGAAATATGTTCAAAATGAGGAATAAGTAATATAATAGAAAAACAAATTAATCTATGAGTTTATTTATGTATAGTTACAAAATATTTAACTGTGGTCTAGACTAGATGAGAAAGAAAGAGGAAACTGGATGACAAAGAGGGTCGAAAATAGAGAAGGGTCACCAAGGTACCCAGGGGTCGTGATACCTGTGTTTACCACAGATAGTAAACTCCTTGGGAAAGAGAAAAGATCACTAGGGCACGTCAGGATTGTGACACCCATATTCATCTGAAGATGAGCCCCTGAGGAGATCCCTATTGCATAAAGTAATGGTAGAAAAAATTTATCTGATACTGTTTTAGTAGCAATATTATTTCATTTTCCTCGATTCCAATAAGGGAGGGTAAGGTTTTGATGATCATTGAATAAGATAAAAAATCTGGATGACACAAGAATTCTAGCACACATATGTACAGATAAGAACATTTTCACTGTTTTGACTTGAGAAACACTCTAATGCTTTTTCTTACTCGCAGAAATCTTAGAGGGAAAAACAGATCATGCATGACAAAGCATTAAGAGACTGATTTATCAGAAGATAAGTCCCAACATAATTCATTGACTTAAAACTGTCTCATTAAAAATAAATGAAATCTAGGAATCATTCCTTAGTCAATAAAAATTCAACTACAATAGCTACTAATTGGTTTTATGATTTTAATTTAAATTTGTACCAAAGAGGAAAATTTTTAATTGTTTTTAACACTGAAGTATTACCTACAACCTTAACAATTCTGTGAATTAATGAAACGATTGATTTTCTGATGCAATAAACTTTTTCAGAACAAACTTTTGTCAGTGAATAGGAAAATAATAGATGACATTTTAAGAAGTTTTTTACTGGGACAGGTGTTCCTTATGTCTAAAGATGGTTCAAAACTATCTCTGTTCACACTAATACTGCATAAAGTTTGGAAGACTACCGAGCAAAGAAAACGTGACAGAATGTAAAGCCTAGATGCCATGCAAATATCGCATTTTAAATAATTTCTATAAACAAAAATATTTCAAACTTTACCTTGCCCATGTTGATAAAATATATGCCAATACTACAAAACACGCAACTCAATGATGTTCTTTCAGTTCAGTACTTGAGTTCAGTTCAGTTCAGTACTTGAGTTCAGTTCAGTTCAGTACATTGAAAATCAATGTAAAAGTGGAGACTTGGCCAACGCCTTGTAACGTACATTTAGTGATGGCACTGTCCATCAGTAATTTTAATTATCGCCTTGTGTTTTAACAGAAATTGATGAAAATAGAGAGTTGAAAATCTATTAACTGGAATTTTGGAATCTATTGGTTGATGTTAAGAATTCTTCAAATTTTTGAACTTGCTCTATTGTTTTACATTTCGATATTGAGGAATACGACCATTCTCCGTGGTTGGAGATAAAATTTTTCAAAATTTCCCGATGCGATATGTATTTGATACAGTTTAATATAAAATGTTCACTAGTTTCTGGTACTTGACAATCTGCACACAAAGGAGAATCTGTTTGTTTAAAAAGGAAATAAATATCATTTAATAGTAATTTTTTAGCTCTGTAGAGTTTCTCAACTCCTCATTCTCGTATGCTTTACATTGCGATCTGCGCGTGTGGCCGCGGTAGCTGAGTAGTATAGGTTTCGGACCGTGGCTTGCCTTCTCACGAGTCCGAGCCCAGTACCACTAAAAACCC
>BMAV01022425.1:122136-136239 GCA_019973955.1 Trichonephila inaurata madagascariensis
ACCTTGATTTCATATGTATATTACTATTGCAACTTATAATGCTATTTTCATTGACAAAAGTATGTCATTTCATATAAAGTACAATTTCTAAATTTTTATATTTTTAAAATCTTATCTTATTAAGCATTTTGTGCAAACCATTGTTTTTTATTGAATTGTGTATCACATGATTATTGCATTCATATTTATTTTAACATTGCAGTATAACATGCATTCCTTTCATGTAAATTTTCAACCCTTACAAATTTTTTTTTCTTTTCCATTTCCATGTATTTAATGTTTGTATTTTGTTTTCTTATTCTTATGTAACTGTTTTTTATTTGTTTAATTTTATTCTGTACTTATTTATAGTTCGACTGCTCTCTGTGGGGGATACTCTGTAGAGTTTCTCAACTCCTCATTCTCGTATGCTTTACATTGCGATCTGCGCGTGCGCGAGACCTCCAGCAATTGCGGATAGTGCTTACTCGCGCAGGCACCTAAGATGCAATCTGCGCATGCGTCAGCTTTTTAACTCTTAGTGACCCCGCGCATTCAATTCAGTCCGACTTCACACTTCCCTGGCAGCACACGCATCCCTCCGAGAGCAGGTACTGAACATGAAAATAAAGCAAGTCATCTAAATCTGAAAGCATCGCCTCGTTCATTAATCATCCTATCTCCCACAGCTCGCAACTTATTGATTAAAACTTCTGTATTTCTATTTTTTCTGCCTGTCTATTCCACTTTTCAAGATGAGAAATATAAATATAATTTTTATGTCTTTTGCTCTTTTTCCATATTTCTTCGTTTTTACTTTTGTGTTGTTTTTGAAATATGTATGTAGGTCTTCCCAAGTAATCCAAGGAATAATATTCCACGGTTCTGGAGAGACTTTAGCTAACTTACCAACTTCTTCATTAATCTCTATTCCCTTGTGAGCTGGTACCCAAATGAGTGTAATTGATTTAGCTATTTGGGGGCACTCATGTAAATTTGAATTAAAATATAATATTATCGTATTGGATTTTCTATTAATATTTTATATACTTTTTAGAACTGATAAGCTGTCCGTCAGGATGACATAGTTTTCTGTTTCAGAAACCCAATTTTTTAGCGCAGTCCATATAGCTATAGCTTCAGCTGTGAAAAATGAAATCATTTCTTTCAGTATAAAATTTTGTCGAACTTTTTTCTTGGAGATCAAAATTCCTATTGACGTTTGATTAGAATTTTTTGAACCATCTGTTGCTATTATGATATTGTTACGAATTTTGTGTAAATAGTGTAAATAATTTGTATTTGAATGTTTAATGCATTTATATTACTCTATGTTATGTTTATTGCATGTTAAAATTGTACCATTCACAAGCAATGCCGCCCCTTACGTTATAATGGCGATTCAATGAGAACTTGGCGAAATCTTAGCGGTAGAGCCAAGTTGGCGACCATTTTGGCGAGTTCGGAACCCTCTGGAATCTTCTAGAAAGTAGTGGATCTCTCCACTAATGTCACGAGCGGCTATATTTCTGGAAGTTTCTGTCGCGCCTATAAATAAGATGCTTACCGGGACGGCGGAGAGTCTGGATTAAACCAGTGAGTAGTGAGGATTGTTTTGTCTAGCGATTAGCTCGGCTGTGCTTGTAAATAATCTTTACTTACGTGTATTTTTAAACACTGGTGATTGTGTTTAATTACTGTTGAAGGTGTGAAGACCTTCGGGGATTTATTCTGTGAATATTGCTGCTGAATCCTGTATTTAAAGGATTGGACTTTTGATAATAAATTCGCACCACTTTTAAAGAACTGTTTATTTTCTTTGTGATTGTTTTGCATAAAATCCCCGAACCCTCGGATCTACGTAACAGTTGGTGGGGTTTTATGCCAATAACAAGAGCGATGGATGAGCAACTGAAACCTCTGTTGGAAGGCATCAATGCGTTGAAAAATGGCCAAGAAACTAGGCAAGAAATGCAGAAAGGCCAGGTAGAAATGCAGAAAGGTCTGGAAAGAGACTAGGCAAGAAATGCAGAAAGGTCTGGAAGATATGCAGAAAAGCCAAGAAGAAACTAAGAATGAGTTAAAGGAGAGAATGGAGAAAGGCCAAGAAGAGACCAAGAAAGGTCTGAAGAATTCTTTAGAAAAGAAAATCGACACTGTTGAAGAAAAAATCAACAGTGTGGAAGAGAAAATAGCACTGAAAGTGGAAGAAAGAGTCGGAGCAGTTGAAAAGAAAGTGAAAAAAGAGATCGCTATAGTTGAAGAGAAAATAGAAAGAATTAAAGAGCAAGTTGAAGAAATAATTAAAGAGCAAGTCGAAGAAAGAATTGGAGTGGCCGAAAATTTTAGCCTTATGTCACAGAGAGTGGAAGATCTTGAAAAGAAGCTTCTAGCTTCCGGGAATGCGATGAACGAAACCAAGTTTGTCCCTGCTGCTTCAGTACATGTGCCTTCTTCTGCAGTGCCTCTGACTGCCTCATCAGTGTCAGTAAAACTGTCTACCTATGACGAAAAAACCAACTGGGAGGTATACAAGACTGAATTCTAAATAATTTCTGAAGCTAATGGATGTACTGAAGGGGTGAAAGCATGTCAGCTAGCAGCATCCCTTAGAGCAGCCTTTCTCAAACTGTGGGCCCCCCTTGGGGGCTGTGACAAATCTACGAGGGGGGCGAGAGCATATTGGAAAGTCGAAAACAAAATTTTATTTAATTAAATTTGCTTGTTTGTCTTCAGTAAATTAATAAATACATTCTGACATAATAAAAAATAAAATACACATTTACATTGATATACTATACTTACAAATGTATCAGTACTACACAATGTAATTTATAATTAATTTAACAGTACAAAGTTAATAACAAATTTAATAATTACCAGTGATCCCATGAGCTTGTCAAATATTATACAAAAATTAACACTTATCTTGATAATAATTTTTTTTGTACTGTTTATAATTATCTCTTAACTGCCGATTTAAAGACAACCCTTTTTCCACGTAGGTGCGCGTATGCGATGTATTGGGGAGGGAAGTAAGGAATAAAGAAGCAAATAATATGAAATAAGTAAACACACTCAAGTCCTTTTATTGCATTCCAAAGCCTACGGAATAATTTTATGGATAGCAGTGCACAGAAAAGACCGTACTTCGGAAAGACGTATATATACATCCGGGAAAATTAACGCTTTGGCTGAGCGAGAATTTTATATACGCCAGTGGTACTTAAGAGGTTAAAGTCGTATTGAAGCTTTAGCATCAAAGTATATTATTAGTGAATTCAATATATTGTTATTGTATGAGGGGGCCGCAATGAAAATTATGATTGAATATTGGGTCGCGAATATTGAAACTTTGAGAAGCACTGCCTTACAGGAGAAGCTGCTGAAGTACTGCAGACTCTTTCCGACACAGAGCAACTGAATTTGAACTCCCTATATAATGCTCTGGATCTTCGGTTCGGCCAGAAATACTCCAAGGACTACGCACATCTGCAGATGAAAACAAGACTCCAGAAAACCGGAGAAAGCTTGCAGGAGTATGCCTCCGAAATAGAAAGCTTCGCCAACTTGGTTTTCTCCGACCACCCAGCAAATGTGTGAGAAGTAATCTCCTTGCAATATTTCGTGGATGGATTGAAGGATGGGGAAATTCAGAAGGCTGTAAGAATGGCAGATGCGCAAGATCATAAATCTGCCCTGTTATATGCCCTGAAATTGGAGGCCGCCACTCAAGCCAGTCGCAGAGATCGCCATTCCATCCGAGGAGCTAGGGTAATTGCAGATGAGCCGAGTGAATCTCGACTGCTAAAGGAGATGGAGAAATTGAAAGAGGAAATGCAAACCATAAAGGCTGGAACTTCGAAACAAGAGAAACGCAACTTCAAGTGCTGGGGATGCGGTGGAACGGGACACCTGAGAAGAAACTGTCCTAGAGCAAGGAAGGAAGAGAACACCGTCTCTTCTTCCAAACAGGAAAACTAATATATGGCCATCTCGCGGGGCGGAGGTTGCCAGATAATGAAAAGCCCCATCACAAAATTCTTCAGATTACGGCAGTGAATGGCGGAGACAAGGGATTTTACGTAATAGGACAAATTAATAACATCTCGTGCCGTATGGTTGTTGATACTGGAGCCAATGTGTCTATAATCAGAAAAGATTTGGCGCAAAACTCAAAACTTAGTATTATCTGGACGCCACCCTGCGTTTCCTTGAAAACAGTGACGGGCGACAAGATTCAGGTTCATGGAAAAGCTAACGTCACTCTAAGGTTTGGAAATATAGACTATCACCATACGGCATATGTACGACTAAGGAAATTCATTTGGGATCGAGACTTGGTGTAATAATAGTACTCCTTTAGGGTGTTCACCCATCAATGTAATTCCGTCGAATGGCCAGTCAATTCTGAGAAAATATCCTTCGAAATTCGTGCTTAGCTTTTATACAATTAAGTTTTACTTTCCTCTAACGAGTTCGTATCCTGATTGGTGAATCGTCTGCTTATTATGCCCGAGGTCGATTCCACGTAATAAGCTTTTTTTCTTCAATTCATTTAACTATTTTTTAAAATTAAATAAATTTATTTATGAAAGGTTTAATAAATATTAAATGATATTTTATGTAATTATATTTTGTATTTTATAAAGTAAAAAAAAATTAAATTAATTTATTACTTAAATTATTTATTAGTAACATTATTTAAAATTATTATTAATTAAAAACAATTTAAAATAATTAATTCGAATTATTAATAATTAAAATTAATTAATTATTTCTCAGAATTATTATTAATAAGAAATATAAATTTATTATTAATATTATTCATTTATTATTAAAATTATTATTCATTTATTATTAAAATTATTATTCATTTATTATTAAAATTATTATTCATTTATTATTAAAATTATTATTTATTATTGAAATTATTATTAAAACTCGTTAAATTAATTTATTAAAATTATTTAAATAAACTTATTAAAATTATTTAAATAAACTTATTAAAATTATTTAAATAAATTTATTAAACTTAAAGGAGAGGGAACGACTAAGGAAATTCATTTCGGGTCGAGACTTGGTGTAATAGTAGTTCTTTAGGGTGTTCAACCCTTAATGTGTAATTCCGTCGAATGGCCAGTCAATTCGGAGAAAACAGCGTTCGAAATTCATGCTTAGCTATTATACAATTAAGTTTCTATTCCTTTCACCGGCCCAGTGGCTCGATTGGTAAATCGTCTGCCTTCAGTGTGGTTGGATTCGAGTTCGAATCACGCGAAAAACTTTTTTCTTTGTGTGTGTGTGTGAACTCCTTTAATTTTTTAAAATTAAATAAATTTATTTATTAAAGGTTTATTAAATATTGAATATTTATGTAATTATTTCGTATTTTATAAATTAAAAAAATAAGTAAATAAATTTATTATTTAAAATTATTATTAATTAAAAAATTATCCTTAATTAAAATTACTTAAAATTATCCTTAATTAAAATTACTTAAAATTATCATTAATTAAAATTACTTAAAATTATTATTAATTAAAATTATTTAAAAGTATTATTAATTAAAATTATTTAAAAATATTTTTAATTAAAATTAATTATTCATTAAAATTATTTAAAAATAATATTATTTTAAAGTAATTAATTAATGTTAATTTTTAAAATGTGTAATTAATATTAATTAAAGTAATTAATATTAGTTGAAATGATTATTAATTAGAATAATTAAGTAATAATAATTAATATAATTACTTTATATTAATTAAAATAATTAATATTAATTACATTTTATTGATTACTATTAATTAAAAATATTACAATTATTTAGATACAATTATTAAATAATTTTTTTAAAATTAAATAAATTTATTTGAAAAGCACTTATTAAGTATTTTAATATAATTACGAAATAGTTCATTTAATAATAATAAATTTTATAAATTATTTTATATATATATATAATATTTCATTTAGAGTATATTGTATTTCATATTATAAAACTATTTATAAATAATTTTTATGTAAAATATCATTTAATATTTATATTATATATTATTTTATAAATATTATTTATTTATATAAAAATATATTTATTAAACATTATATAAATATTCATATAATTACAGTAATTACTTTTACTGTATAAAATGCAAAATAATTACGTAGAATATCATATAATATTTAATAAACCTTTCATAAATAAATTTATTTATTTAAAAAAATAATTAAAGGAATTCAAAGAAAAATGTTTTTCGCGTGATTCAAACTCGGATCCAAACGCATTGAAGGCAGACGATTTACCAATCGAGCCACTGGGCCGGTGAAAGATATTGAAACTTAATTGTATAAAAGCTAAGCATGAATTTCGAACGCTGTTTTCTCCGAATTGACTGGCCATTCAACGGAATTACATTAAGGGTTGAACACCCTAAAGGAGTACTTCTATTACACAAAGTCTCGACCCGAAATGAATTTCCTTAGTCGTGCCCTCTCCTTGTTAAATAAATTTATTTGAAAAGGACTTTTTAAATATTTTATAAAATTATAAAATAATTAAATTAATAATATATAAAAAAGACATTTTTTATTATATTAATAAAATAATTTAATAATAATGTATTTCATAAATTATTTTATGTTATATATAATATTTTATTTATAGGATATTGTATTTCACATTATAAAACTATTTGCAACTAATTTTTATATAAAATATCATTTAATATTTATTATAAATATTGTTTATTAATATAAAATAAATTTATAAAATTTAATATAAATATTTATAAATAATTACAGTAATTTTTTTACTTTATTAAATACAAAATAATTACATAAAATATCATTTTATATTTAATAAACCTTTCATACATAAATTTATTTAATTTTAAAAAATAATTAAAAGAATTTAAAAAATGTATTGCGTGGGATTGAACCCTAACCTCCAGCATAATAAGCAAACGATTCACCAATCAGGCACCTTTACGTATTTTGAATATTTTTTTTTAATGGCACTCTCATTATTTTGTCAGAATAACATTTGTATTATTTAGAAATGTACGTCATTGATATAGTAACCTTATTATGACCTTATTTCATACTTTGCCTAAACAGCTTTAGTCATTCTATACAATGCCTAGGCAAAGTATGAAATAATTCTCTTATTTCATATTTTGCCTGAAACGTCCGGTATTCTATAGAATGCTTTTCATACTTTGCCGGTAACAGATACACTGTTTATTTAAAAGAAACAACTTGCCTTATAAACAAGAACAGTTGCAGTTCTAGAAGTATACTGTTTTTTCAATTGTATCCCAAATTTCTTCAACAAAAAATAATTTCCAGTTTACTTTTATATACATAACAAACATAATGTAATTAATAACAAGTAAAACACAGCACCATAGTAAATTATAGTTTAAAAGAAACTAAAAAACTTGCTTTTATAGTTAATCAAACTAAAAAGTAAAAAATAATTCTTAATATAAGAATAAAATTTTAGCAAGAAAACTAATGTCATAGTGGTAAAAGTGTGGGGTGCTCGATATCAATTGTTATAATTTCTTACTAGCTCTATTCTGAAATGTAGAGTGCAGTGTTAGTGTAAAAATGTAGTACAAAGCACCTCACACTTTTACCACATTGATATTAATTTTCACGTTAATCATTTTATTTTTACTTTTTAGTTCGATTAACTATAAAAGAGAGTTTTTTTAAAGTAAATTTATTTTTCATTTTTTAGTTCAATTTACAATAAAAGCATGTTTTTTTAGTTTTTTAAACTATCATTTATTCATTGATGAATTAATCTTAAGTGAGTCATTTTGTTAGAATCTGGAATACCCATTGCTGTTTTCGCTTTAGGGTTGGAACTTTATCTTTTAGTCGCCAAATCTGGAAATACTATCTGTAATTAGTCGCCAAATCTGGGAATAGAAAATCGTTAGCCCTGATCAGGACAATGGAACAAAATTATTAAATTATTGTATTGTCATTGGTCCTTGATAAGTGTGCAAAATTTCGAATTAATCTGACCTTTTAAAATGCGTAAAAATCGAGTTCAAAGATTCTGTTACATACAGGTGAAGCTAATAAAAGCATGTTAAAAATATAGAAGCAAGGGCAATTGGTGATGGATTTTTATAATTTTAAACCAAGGTTAAGTTCACCATGTATTGTTTAATGGTAAAAAGTATATATTACAGCAACTTTTCACTTACAAAATAATTTCTATTAAACTATCAAAAAAGTGTTTGAATTCTTTTACAATTAATGATTAACATAAATATGAACAAAAAGACCCACAGAGACCAAAAGGAACACCTCCCACATAGATTGGCACAGCAATGAAGGATGTCTCAACATATTTCTTACAGTTTTCAGAATATTTAGGGGTAAAAATTAACCCCAAGTACATTTTTTTTTCAATAGTTAAAGAAATAATGTATTACTTTCAATTTGAATAATGAACAAATAGCCAAAAAAATGTTTACTGTAAGCAGTAATGTTCCAAAAAGTTATTGCGTGGAACTAATTTGATATACGAGTACTACATGCCAATAAATAAATTTTGTGAATTTAAAATTAACTTTTCTTTTAGAGAAATCAATTTATACATTTTATTTTTAAATGGAGACAATTTGAATTATTGAAAATTATAAATTTTACAAAGAGTAAGTTTAATACATTTTGCTTATAAATCATTAGTGATCCATACATCCAGCTTTTCAATTTATAATATTTGTAACAAAAAATTGGTGGAACATAAAAAAAGTTTTCGAATAAAAATGTTTAGAATAAAGTATTAAGAGATGTCAGAAGCTATATTTACCACAAAAACACCTTAGATGCAATATTAAAGCAACTTTATTTGTATATAATTACTGAAATTAAGTTATTTATAAAAGCAAAATTAATATAACTATTTTGAGTTATTAAAATCACATGAATTATAATCAGAAACTAAAATTGAACACTTTTCAAATTCATTTCCTTGCTATGATTAGTAAAGACACAAACAGAAAAAATTTAAAAGTATTGCAGATTTTTTTTTTTTTTTTTGAGATTCAATATTATAATCTTAATTTTCATTTGAAGGTAAGAAAATTGTGTCTCACCCTAAAATTCTACTCTTTCTTAGCAATTCAAAAATAAATAAATAAATATTCAAATGCACAAATGTTTTAGCTTTGCAGATAAACACATAGTACAAATTCTTAATGACTTTTATCAATTAATTATTAATTTCAATCAAACAGTACATAGATTTTTATGATTTCTATTTGAGAAGTGTTTTAATAAATATATATTATGTTATACATAATTATACATTCAGGGTTTGTACATTTTCGACAGATAAACTCTCAAAAAAAAAAAAATCAAGAAACACATCTTCTCTTTAGCTTATAACCATCTGCATTTACATCCATAAAATTAATAAATAAAAGTAATATAAACAAAGATAATTACCTTGGTAAGACAAGTGTAAAATGCACACTGGACAGTAAATATATTATGCATTGAATTTTTTTATGTTTTATATACAAGTTTTATAATCTATTTAAGCCCAACTTACAACATTTGACTTGCATCATTTTAGATGGAATGAAACTTGGATATACTTTGAGAAAATCTTGTCTTTGTAGGTCATAATCAATAAAAATTATACTAATAAAAATATATATATATATATATATATATAAATCATATACTATACTCATATACTATACTCATCATATATATACTCATATACTATATATACTATTATCCTTATACAAAAAAGAATATGTGCATATTGCTTTTCCAAAAATTATGTATTACAAACTATTGAAATTAAGACAATATAAAATAAGGCAGTTTTGAAATCCTTTTTTTTTAATTAGTCAGTTTGAGGAGAGTAAGATAAAAAAATCCTTTCTAAGTTTCTATACAAAATACTTCAATGAAGATATATTGTACCTTCAATTCCAGTATAAATAAATATAAAGTCCATTAGAATGGTTAATTATCACAAGAATTGATTGAGATAGGAATATTTTTTATGCTGAAATCACAAAATCTTTGGAAGAAATATTTTCAGAAACATTTAATGGTACTTGCTGCTCATTTCTAGACAAAAGATCAAGGAAGAGACGTTTAGTCGTGTCCCTCCATTCTAACAAATTTTTTGTAGCACCATACAGATCTAAAGCAGTTTTGAAGTCATTTTTGTTATCAATCAGTGTGAATACAGTGGAAACAATTTTTTCTTTATCAGTATTTCCTCTAGAACATATTAGAACTATAAATTCTAATAGATCACTTATTCTACCTTGATCATACAGCTGAGTACAATATTCTTCCACATGATGAGCATCAATATTATTTCTACTTTCCAGCACTTTCAATGCCTCTGATTTTTTTTTGGCATCAAAAAATGCACAAATCAGTTCCCATAAGACAACTTGTTTATCTTTCAAACAAATAGCAGTTTCCATTACCATTTCCAGCTTTTTAAGATTTCCTAATATAATGCACCTTTTCATCAGGATTCTCAGACAAGGAGCAACCTGAAAGTTTTTAACACATTTCTCAAATTCTTCAATAGCACTGTCTAAATCATTTCTATGCAAGTGTACTTTAATGAGAGGTTCATAAAATATATTTGATTTCAAATTTCTAGAGAGGGGCAAAAAAGAACTTAGCAAATTCTGAACTAATTCCACACTGCCTATATCATATGTAACATTGAATAATTGTTTAACCCTTTGTAACACTGTTTCTTGTTTAGCAAAGTTGGGATGGGGTTTGCACTCCATCTTGATTACATCGACAGCCTCATCTAATTTTGAAAATTTTATGAGCATTGTAGCATAATCAATAATTATTGCAAAATCTATTTCAAATGCAGTGTGGTTTTCTTTTAAATTTTCCAATGCCTGCTTTGCTCCTTCAAAATGACCAATACAACAATAAAAATATAGCAATTTAGAAAGTAAAATAGGAGGATATTGAATTTCTAATTTATCTAATTCTTCTTTTAATTCATTTATTTTTGAAGCATTGTTTGGGTTTTTGAGAAGGAAAGTTAGATTATCTATCATACGCTTCTTTTCATGTATCTGTACAACTTTTCCTTTCAATGAATTCAATTTATTTTCTTCCATCACAGGATTTGATATCTTTTCAAATGTTGTTAAATTTAGAAAATAATCCAGCAATTTTGGATTGTATGACCTCAGTATATCTGAGCACATTCCTAAACTTTTGTTAGACAAGCTACAACCAAAAAGTTCATTATGTTTCAAGTATAGAGTTTTGAATAGAGAAGGATTCAACTGAACTAATTTAGCAAGATTTTTACCATATCTAATCTCAGCATTCTGAGAATATAATCCCATATTTTTTAATACATAATTTAAAACTTTTAAATAAGCTTTTTGGTTAGTCTGGATGTAATTATACATAGATACAAATCTCTCTAAATTAAAGGATGGAAGTATGCATACTGGATATCCTTCTGTTAAAGAATAAGCATTTTCAAACTGACCTTTATAACAGTAAAACTCAAATAATGGATCAATTGCCATCATCAATGAATGCCTGGTTTCCTGGAGATTAGAAATCAAAGTCTTGGGATTAGCAGTAGACACAGTAGGAAATATCCAATTTGTGTAAGTATTAAAATCTGATGGAATACCAAACTGGTACATTTTTTTCAAAGTCAACCAAATGCTTTCTTCCTTATCTTTATAATAGAAAAATATAGGATGAAAGTCATGGGTTCTTACAGAAATGCCCTTTTCTATCTTTACTTCAAGCAATGCAAATAAAAGATCCATATTTCCAAATTCAATGGCTGCTTTTTGTGTATTCATAAAAATATAATCATGTATTCCTAGATCTGAAATTTTTTTGCAGTATTCAATTATTTTACCAAAAGGTATTTGGCATTTTATGAGTTGTTTCACAAAATTAGTAGCACAATAATTTTCTGGACTGGCCACAGTTAAAAGCAATTTAAAAGCATTTTCATCTGAGCCTTTATGTATCAATTCCATCACTGCATTCATTATTTCTGATCTCCAGACGTGAACATTCTGTAACATAGTCAAAAGTTCATTTAGATAATCAGAGCAAACTGTACTTGACAAAGAAGTGATAATTGATAGATAATCTTCACTGGACAAAACAATGTCATTGTTTTTTGCATCTTGAAGAGCAGATTTTATGCCATCTACATTTCCATTGGCAGCATGCCCACACGCAAGGTTTGCATACGATTCAGCATTTGGAGATAAACCTGCTGATTTCATAACAACCAATATATTTTTTGCTCCTGAGACATCATTTGCTTTCATATAACCTTTGATGAGCAGATTGAATACAGATACATTGATGGAAATTCCTTTTTCTTTTAAACACTCCAATATCTCACTTGCTCCATCTAAATCTCCATCATTACAATACTTCTGCATCAGAAGGAGATATGTTATTTTATTCGGCTCAACTTTTGATTTCTCCATTGAAGCTAAGAACTCAGGTGCTGAAAATTCATGATTGCAATTGGTGAAAATTTTCAAAAGTGAATTATAATGTCTCACATCTATTTGAGAATTTAGTTCATGGAGTTTTTCCCAAATTCTTTTGGCTGTTTCACATCTATATGCAGGTTTTTCACCATACATCAAGGCACAGGATCGTAAGAGAAAAAGGCCATGATCATCAGTTGCGGAACCATGTTTCTCAATCATTGAGAGTATATTCTCAACAGTTCTTTTTGTGGATCGTCCAGTTCGTCGAATAGAAAAATCTAGTTCCGATAAAACAGAATCTATATTATTCGCAGTTGCATCAGTCGAATTTTTGAATTCTACATTTATTTTTACGGCACTGTTACTATATCTTTGAACATCAGTTGTTAAACATCGATAGCGTGAGACAGGATTAATTGCAGATTGATTGATGAAACAGAGGTCACGATTTACCATTTTGAAGAGAACTTCAAAATGACGCAAGTTTTTTATGCGTAAACTTCTGCGGATAAGGACAGACATCATAAATATTTTGTAAACATTAACAATTAAAAATTGAGTGCAAATTAATAATGATGTTTATATGCCGAAGAAAGTAAACACATGTGGTACTGCGGTTGCAGTCACGTCGATTGCTCGGAGAATTCAAAAATAAAACACCAATAGAAAACTGGGCTTTTCATGAAACTTTGGATCACAACAAACTCAGTCATCCGTCGACATTTGGAAGCTCAAAACTTAAGAGTTTATTCATTTTTTAACCCAATCAGTGGTGATTTAAGCTAATTCTGGGCCTTGGACGCAGAAGATTTACTGGCCTCCTTGAAACTGGCGGTTCGAAATTGATAAAAAAAAAACCTGGTTAAGTCCGGCTTATCCAGGCCCTTCAGGAACTTTTCAAGCTCCTGAGTGCCAACCCTAAGCACCCAATGGATAAACAGGCACTGAACTCAATGACATTGGTTGGTTTAGACAATAATCGATCATCTAGGGTCGTTGGGAATAAAATTTGTTTCTGTACGCGATGAAAATGATTCAGCAAGGAACAGTTAATAGTTTGCTCTGTGATCTTCAAAAATATGTTAAATCTTCTACAAAGGAGGGGAACTGGTTAGAAGTAACATAATATTTTTTGAACTAAATTTTTTTGTTTTCTGAATGTAATATACGAGGTGTGTGTGGGAGACAGGATGATTAATGAACGGAGCGATGTTATCAGATTTAGATGACTTGCTTTATTTTCATGTTCGGTAACTGCTCTCGGAGGGACACGTGTGCTGCCAGGGAAGTGTGAAGACGGAAAGGATTAAATGCGCGGGGTCGCTAGAGTTAAAAATCTGATGCATCTTAGGTGCCTGCGCGAGTAAGCACTATTCGCAATTGCTGGAGGTCTCGCGCACGCGCGGATCGCAATAAAAAGCATACGAGAATGAGGAGTTGAGAAACTCTACAGAGTATCCCCCCCCCCCCAGAGAGCAGGCGAACGATAAATAAGTACAGAATAAAATTGCACAAATAAACAACACAGTTACGTAAGAAAACAAAATACAAACATTAAGTACATGGAAATGGAAAAGAAAAAAAAAATTGTAAGGGTTGAAAATTT
>BMAV01022425.1:136249-182716 GCA_019973955.1 Trichonephila inaurata madagascariensis
CCAACCTTACATTAACGAACGGCTCAGCCTGAAAAGCCACCTGCCCGAGAAACGAGTTTAATGGAATGAACTTCGGAAGAAACAAGTTTACAATTCGCACTAAGTTTGGTTGCATTATCGATTAATTTTCTATTGCGAAGATCAGGTGAAATATTAAAATTGTATAAGAAATCGGCTCCAATGATTGGCACAGAAACATATGCTATTAAGAAAGGCCATCTAAATACCCTTCTCAGATTTAAATCGAGAATTAAAAGTCTCTTACCATAAACGTTGATGGGAGATGTATTAGCGGCTGATAGTTGCTGAATACTGTTGCCTTTCCTTTTCTCGGAAATCGAAGCTGGGAGAACACTGACGTCAGATCCGGTATCAATGAGGAAAGAAATATTGGATGATTTGTCTTTAATGAAAAAGCGACGTGAAATATGAGGCTGCGAGAAGGTAGTCGCAATTACTCCTCGCTCTATTCGTTTTTTTTTGTAGTTGCAGGGTGAAATACATTTCTTGGCCCTTTCTTGAAACTCTCTGTGATACCAACAAAACCCAGAGTCCCTGGAACGTGAAAATGATCGATTTCGGGAACGATTTCGTGGGCGAAAATTATTTCTTCGTTCTGGAGTCCTTTGATGCATTGTAAGATCGTCGATCCTTTTGTTCAGTCTCTCAATCTCTTGGAGGATACGGTTTTCGCTGGATGAAGCGATGGCGTTTGTCGAAAGTGAAACGTTGGATGTGCTCACTTCGAGGATTCTGTCGGCTACTTCTGCGGCTTTTTCGACGGTTATTGGAGTGATGGATGCCAAGATAGTTTGCACTGAAGTCGGTAGCTGCTGAAGAAAAAGTTCCAACATAAGCTCCTTTGGTACGTTGTGCGAAGCTGCACGCCTATTCATTGTCCTGAGGAGTTCTAATGGCTTCCTGTCTCCTAGCTGTTCGCCGGTTAATAGCTTCCGAATTTCTTGTTGCGATGACTCGCCAGTTCGCTGGATCAGTTGAGCTTTAATGGCGCCATAGGGATCCGTTTCGTCAGGAGTGATAATTAAGTCTCTTATATATACAATTGCGGCGGCTTCTGGTAGCAGGTTTGATACTATGTAGTTGAATTTTGTGCACGTGTCTGTAATCGCTTTCGGTACTCCGAGGGCAAAAGTTCGTTCGCACGTGGAGAACCAGAGTTGAGGATCACTGAAGTTATATGGAAGAATTTTAACTGCGGTGACTTCAGCCATTTTCCCAGTAAAATAAATTAATAGCAAGTTAAATGAAGGTAGTTATTCGTGAATTGTTCAGGTCACCAATGTAGGAGACAGGATGATTAATGAACGAGGTGATGTTTTCAGATTTAGATGACTTATTTTTGTTTCATGTTCGGTAACTGCTCTCGGAGGGACGCGCGTGCTGCCAGGGAAGTGTGAAGTCGGAAAGGATTAAATGCGCGGGGTCGCTAGAGTTCAAAATCTGACGCATGCGTAGATTGCATCTTAGGTGCCTGCGCGAGTAAGCACTATTCGCAATTACTGGAGGTCTCGCGCACGCGCAGATCGCAATGAAAAGTATACGAGAATGAGGAGTTGAGAAACTCTACATGTCGCAGAAAAGTTATGAGACTGGCAACGCTGTGAACGATCTGATGCGCTGTTGTCCTTGATAGAGACGTGTATCAGCAATCCCCCCCCCATAGCTCAGTGCGAGTTTCAACTTCTTTCGTTAACTACGTAATTTTTTTGACTGGTATTAGAGAAGTTGTGTTTTGGTTGTACGACACGCAAAATGGAGCAGCGGAATTTGGAGCAACGTTGTTCCATTAAATTTTGTGTTAAGCTTGGAGAATCGGTAAGTGTGACGCTTGAAAAGTTAAAACAGGCCTTTGGGGGAACATTCTTAATTCGGAGTTCAAGTTTTTCTCTTGCGCAAATCTTTTTTGGAAGGCAGAAAACACGTTAAAGATGAATACCGTTCAGGGAGGCTTTCCACTTCTAAAACCAATGAAAACATCGAACGTGTGAACACTCTGGTGAGATCAGACCATCGCTTAACATTAAGAATGGTGAGTGAACAATTACATTTGAACAGATTCACCGTTCATCAAATTTTGACTGAACATTTGTACATGCGAAATGTCTGTGTCTAAAATGCTGCCGAAAAATCTCACAATTGAGCAGAAGGACTTTTGAAAAAACAAATGTCGTGATCTTCTTGACAGAATCTCTAATGAGCAAGATTTCTTTAATCGTGTGATTACAGGTGATGAATCATGGATTTTTGAATACGATTCTGAGGCCAACAGGCAAAGTGAAGCTTGGTACACTACAGACTCCTCGACCAAAGAAAGCTCAAATGAACAGATCGAAGATCAAATCAATGCTGATTTTTTTTGACAAAAAGGGAATCATCCACAAAGAATTTGTTCCTCCAGGACAAACTGCCAACCAAGTTTTTCATAAAGATGTACTTGAAAGGCTCAGAATAAGAGTCATTCGCGTGAGACCAGACATTGCAGACAAATGCTCCAACGCCCCAGTCACACTGCCCTCCCCATAACAGAATTTTTAACCTTAAAAGGCATTCCTGTGTCTCCCTAGCCTCCCTATTCACTTGACCTCAGTCCCTGTGACTTTTTACTTTTTCCTAAACTGAAAAATGTACTCAAAGGACGTCATTTCGGGACTTTAGAAAACACCCAAAAGAGTGTGACGGAGATGCTGAAGACAATATCAGGGTTGTGTGTGTGTGAAGACATTCAGCGGGGCTGCTACAACAATGGTAACAACGTCTCCATCGGTGTGTAGCTGTCCAATGGAACTATGTTGAAGGGAATAACATTTATATTTAGAAAAAATAAAAACTTTGGTAAATAAAAAATCAGTCTCATTACTTTTCTGCCGCACCTCGCTCGTAGGTTGTTGAAAGATGAGGTTTTAAACAAGAGTCACTGAACTATTTTTAAAAAGTATTTTTATTTTCAAAATCACACTTCGTTAAATTAAAATAAATGTAACGTGTTCCCCCCCCTTTTTTTTTAGCAAAGCAATTTACCATTTGAATACCGATAGAAATTATATTTTTTTACAAATATGGCACATAAGTATCAACGTTTATAAGTTTACTTTTTGTGTGATAGTTGTAGGAAAATTATATAACATTATGAAGTTCTGAATTATAAGATAATTCCAGTTATAATTATCCTGTATAAAAGGACGACACACAATTATGACACAATTATACTGTTTAATCCTTTATCTACCGCATTATGATTTGCTGCACTTTTTTTCATGCAATATTTTTTTTTTGAATCATTACATTGAAAATTAAGGGACATACATAAACAAAACACTCAACTTTGGGAAATTTAATTAGCTATAGCTAATTAATTAATTAAAGAGAGAGATATTCCACTGTAAAATTAATTATACAGACTGTTTACTTAAAATAAATAGTTAAATCGTTTTCTAAAGTTTTCCTTAACATGCAAAAAAAAAAAAAGAAAAAAAAAAGACATTTATCTTTTAACATTAACTATTTTTTCGGAACAAAAATGACAATCTTCGCAATCCACTGATAACGCCGTCAGCTGAAAACGCAATTTCTGCTATAAAACTATTCACCTTCCCCGCTAAAATACTCATCATAGAACCTGTGATACCATATATCTCTTGGAAGAGTGGATTTAAAAGAATATTTCTGCCAAGTATCGTCAGAGTATTCGTAAAAATGATTATTCTATGTAATTTTTTAAAGTAAGTGGTACTTATATAAGTACCGTCGTTCGATAAAGGGTCAAAAGGAATGCTTTAAAAATACACTGTTTTTCAAAAATAAGGGAATTTGAATAATTTGCCGAATTCCAAGAAATGATTAGAATCTAATTTAAAAATACTGTTTCGAAAAACCGATATATATCTTGTTTGTCGAATATGAAAACGCATACGTGTGTAGGAGCTGCGCTAGTCGATAAACAGGATTTATAAGCGCGCTTGCCAAAATCCGCATTTCGTTCGCTGACACACCTCTCTAAATTTCTTGGTGTTTTTTTCATTTTTTGCAGTAATCACTTCAATTGAAATTCATTCATTCAGTAAAAATGAATAACCACCAACATTTAAACGATGGAATGAAGTGAGAAATTGTGGGTAGGCTAGAAGCAAGCCAGTATCAAATCCAGATTTATAGATAATTCAGTTTAACACCCAGAGTCATATTCAACTTATGGAAACAGTTTCAGGATACTGGATCCATCGAGAAAAAATCTGGTCAAGGTTGTCCAAGAACTACGATGACCAGAGAAGATTGCCATTTGTTCGTAATAGTGAGGCATAACAGAGATGATACATCTTAGCTCTCTTATAAGTTATATGCAGCCACAGGAACACGAGTTTCAAAGGTTACTGTTTCCAGAAGACATCATAAGACAGGGATGTTTGTAAGAAGACCGTCCATCTGATTCTGAGAAAAGAAGAGTCCGTTTAAAATGGTGCAGAAATTATAGAGATTGGAGCATGGATGACCGTTCTCTTCACTGATGGGTGCTGGTTCGGTTTAACCAATGATTCTCACAGTACTTTCCTATGGAGAGAATCAGGGACTCACTACCTGCCCTTAAATGTCGACATTTACGACTGTGAAGTCTTGATAGCAGAGCCACTTTTACGCTTAGACACTGGGAAAAAAATCTAAATTTATAATAAACAACAGATAAAAATTAATTACATTTCTTTTTAATACTGTGGTACAATACTGAAGGCTGTGCAATGTCTTGTTCCGAAAGTGGAAGTTCTCTTACGAAAAAAAATTTTTTGTTAACATTCTTTTTTTGATTTAATCCAAAGAGAGAGATAAAAGGCTACACTCATTAGACTCTTTATAACTTTATTCACAGCAAAATAGTTTAGTTTTCTTTTAATTGAGAGCAATCCTTTCAATTAAAATCGTTATTCACTTATTGAATTTATCTAATACACGTTTAATACACACACATACATACATATATACACATTATATATATATATGACAGGTCCCAGGTCTGCTGGTAAAATGAGGAAGGCATCATCTCTTTAATAACTTCTTTATTTCGCTTCAATCACATAAAATCCAACATGGCGGCCCTTTGGCACTCAACCGAGTAGAACATTAACAACCAATTCAACCAGGAGTCACCAGCTAAGCTTTTTCGAGTATGCGTTCTTCTTTGTCAGCGCTCGCTCCACCTTTAAATAGGCTTATTTACCCACAAATCCTTACGCGATGGTAAGGAGTTCGCTCTATTTTTATTTATTACTTACTTAATTTTGAACCTAAACTTTTCAAACCTGACATATATACATGTGTGTGTGTGTGTTATGTTGATATGGGTTCGTTAGCTAGTAAGTGCTAAGAGCTATCAGATAAAATGGTTTATTTTAACAATAACAAAGAAAATGAGGACAAAATAATCCTTGCATTAAAACATTTAACCGCGCGTCGTTGCCTAATGCTAGAGTTCTTTTTTCGTGTCGTCGCATTCTCCGTCCTTTCCGTCTATCTCGGGTCTCTCTCGCGATCACCGCTCGCCTCCTTGCGAAGCCAGCTGGGTTACTGCCCCTTTCACGCTCGGGCATCCTGAGAAAGGAGCCGCATATCAGGGGAGTGAACGGGGAAATCAGCAGAGCTAGATCAGGTCCATGAGTCCAAAATCAATAGTGGATCTTGAACCAAGTCCTGCCTGGTAAGCCTCAAGCAAGATAAAATGTGGTCAAGGGAGGCCTGAGCAGAAGAACACTTTGTGAAAATTTCGAAGTGCTTAGTGCCATCGACAAAAGTCAATGACATCAGATGACCACTAAGGAAACGAGTAAGCACAATTTGATCTCGTCTACTGCTGCCCCGAACCAAGGAGCCGCCAGGGCATTTGCTCTGATACCATGGGTGCAAATAACGATGAAATAACTGTAGTCGACGTCAAATGTGGACTTTCGTCTTGTTTGGCTTCTTCAACTTCGTATCCAAAATGATGGAGTTTAGGAAATCTATGTGTCTCTAAGCGAAGCCTTTTTCTCTTCAGCAAGTACTTGATTATCATCACTGAAACTTGATTTATTAGCATTTCTTCTGGATCCACTAGACTTCAACTTATTTGCCTTGCGCTTTAAAGGCATACTTTCTTGTTCTTTAGTTGACATGGATGTTTTAAGATGGTCGTTTGATTCCGATCGTGTGTTTACAATGAGTAATTTTTCTTTTAACGAAGCACATTCAATTTCAGTATCAACAAGTCTCTTGCGTAATTTTAAATGTTTCGTGTAAGGTTTCGTACTTCCCTTCAAGCTTAGCCAACTTGTCAGCCTTTTCTAAATATGATTCTTCTAATTAACGTGATTTATCTAATAACTCCGTTTTTTCTAATGATAATGTAGATGTGTTACGTACGTGCGTGCGTCTCTGAATTTTTACATTTATCTCTTCAGCGTTTTTTAATTTTAGCTGCAATACTTCTATAGAGCTTTATTTTTTAATTCCAATTGGTTATCCGTTTTTGAAAAATTAATTGAATTAATAAAGTGATCTTCTTTTTTAGGTATTAATTCTATACCATTTGCACCAATTTCAAATTCCGTTTGTTTTAAGATATCAGTTCAAATAATTACATCAATCGTTGTTTGCGAATTGTCAGTAACATAAACATTTGTCCTAAATTTGTTATCTTCGATAGCAATAGTAGATTTAAAAGATCCAAAGTGTTTAATTTTACTTATACCAAAAAAAAAGTTCTTTTTATTTTCGTAGGATTTAACGTCGGTCTTCCAAGAATTTGATAAACACTTTCGCGTATTAACCCTTTATCTACCGACGGTACTTAAAAATACCACTCACTTTAAAATTATATAGAATTACCGTTTTTACGAATACTCTGACGATACTTAACAGGAATATTCTTTGAAATCCACTCTTCCAAGATAGGTGGCAGCAAGGGTTCTATGATAAGTATTTTAGTGGGAAGGCGAATAGTTTTATAGCAGAAATTCCGTTTTCAGCTGACGGCGTTTTTAGTGCATTATGAAGATTGTCATTTTTGTTCCGAAAAAATAGTTAATATTAAAATGTGTCTTTTTTTTGTATGTAAATGAAGACTTTAGAAAACGATTTGATTATTTATTGTAAGTGAACAGTGTATATATATAATTAATTTTGCAGTTTATTATCTTTAATTAATTAGCTCTAACGGATTAAATTTCCCAAATTTGAGTATATATTTTTAATGTATATCCCTTAATTTTCAATGTAGTGATTCAAAAGAAAATATTTCATGAAAAAAAACTGCAGTAAATCATAATGCGGTAGATAAAGTGTTAAAGTTATAATACTACCCGTATCACACACACAATAAGAGCATCAAAATCACAATCATTAATTTTAAGTTGCACCCATTTTTGGTGGAGGAATTGATTTCATTAACAACTTCATTTTTAACACCAGGTTTATTTGCTACACAATGAGAGCTTTTATGTCCAAATTGATTACATTGAAAACATTCTAAACCTTTATAATTTTATGATAACATTCATTCGAAGTATGATTAAATAGTCCTCAATTATAACAACATATACGTACATCACTCTTATTAACAGTAGCATTAAATTTAAGTTATTTAGAAATTTATTATCAGAACACATGTCATTTTTTTAATGTAGAAAAATTATATTGTTTAACATTTGGGCGCTTATTATTATTATCAAAACTAAAAGAATTATTTTGCGTAAAATCTTTTTCTTAAATCTTTAAATTCTGAGATACTTTAGCATGCATACAATATTAATTTGTTTGTTTGGAATCAGGGATTCCAGAAATATAATGTGTTATTATAGATTGATCGTCAATAAGCAAGTGTGTTTTGTGAAGCAATATCTCGCATGGCCCAAAAATATTCGAGCAGAGATTCTGTGAGGCGTAATCTCCGTGTCTGCATTTCCTTTCGAACGTCGTAAGAACTAAATAAATCTGCGAATTCTTTCAGTAGGTCAATTTATTCGAAAAATAGTCTACTGATCTTGGAGATCACAAGCGCGTTTATTTTAATTGATAGTAATTACACAAAAGACTAAAATAAAGAGAGAGAGAGAGCATCTACTCTGTGGCTCTCTCTCTCTCTTTATATATATATATATATATATATATATATACACTCACTTCCAAAAGTTAAGCACGAAGATGTAAAATGCAAAAAAATCAACAAATATTGCTTTGATTGACACAAAATTTGGCAGTAAAAAAAGTAGCATATACATAAAACAAAATCAATAATTATATACAGAAATGAAAACAATATTAAATTTTTGTAAGTTATCTGATAATGTCATACTGGATAATTAAATAGAATTACGTATTAAGTGAAAATAAACAGCATAAAATGAAAAAAATGACATTAATAGGAAATGTGATTCCCCCTCATCTGTATGCAAAGTTTACACCTTCTGACCATGCTTTCAATTAAGGTGGTCAACCACCGTAGAATTAAGCAATCGTCATTCTTCTTGTAGAGCAGTTTCCAGCTCAATAAGAGTGGCTGGAGGTGGGAAACGTGAAGATACAGCACGGCCGAGAGCATCCTAAGATTTTCAATGGGATTAAGGTCGGGAGAATATGCTGGCAAAGCCATACGCGCAATCCCTTCACTCTCCAGGTAGTCATCGACGATGTCAGCTCTATGGGGACGTGCGTTATCGTCCTTAAAACAAAAGTAGGGCCAACTGCTGTATCGTACAATCTCACAATGAGTTCTAGGACTTCATCTTGATACCGGAAAGCCATCACAGTAACCCGTTTAAAGATGCGCAGGTCGGTGCGGTATCCTAATGAAATCCCTGCCCATACCATAATGCTTCCGCCTCGGAATGCGTGATGCTCGGTGATGTTTTGAGGCTGATTGCGTGTTCCTTGCTTACGCCATATTCTTATACGCTTGTCATCTGGCTCCAGAGCAAATCTTGACTCGTCAGTAAACATGACATTGCCCCAGTCAGACTCAGTCCAATTGCCATGTTGCCGGCACCACTTTAATCGTGGCCCTCTTGATTGTACGGATAGAGGAACACAAACTCGAGGTACCCGGGCATACAGTCCACTCATATGTAATCTTCGGCGTACAGTAGCTGCAGATATAGTTTTCCGAATGGACGCTGTAACCTTAGATGTCACATGTGGGGAGGTCGCTCTGCGATTCCGCTTGTCTACATAGCAATATATCGATTTTCCGTGGGGTTTGTAACCCTTGGGTGACCATCTACGGGCCTTCGGACAACTGTCTGTGTGGTTTGGAATTGTTTTCATAAACGCGCGCGTGAAGTTACAGAATGATGAACGCCGAAGAAAAGAGCAACTTCTGTTATCGACTGTCCTGCTTCAATCCGCCCCACAGCAGGCCAGCTCTCAGAATCTTCCATTCATTTTCTGGAAGTCATAGAAACACTTACGTCTTGAAAACAAATTGTACGAAAGTTTTAAACACCTTCTGTCAGCACTTACAATCAACTTCTGTAATCATTCATAAAGCTGGCTTCTTATAAGACAGCCCTTTTTGCATATTTCTTGACAGAAAAGCACACAATTGGCTATTACCTAACATATTTGCATACTTCCATCTACCTCTGCAGCGAATTGCATCCTCTTCAATTCTGATTGGCTTCCGGAAATTAGCATTTTCCTCTCCGTGCTTAACTTTTGGAAGCGAGTGTATATATCTACCAAAAACTCATATTACCCCTGCTCCCTTTCAGTTACCTGACGCCGGACACTGCATGGGTGGAAGGAATGTGCGTTGTGACCCCTCTTTGGGATTTGGTGAGTGTGTGAGTGAGTGAATATTAACGTCGCACTGTTAAGCTGCACGATGGATTTTGGCGATGGACTTCGTAATTTTGAACCATGGTAAGCTCTCGGATGGGGGAGAGTTACTAGAGAAGTGTAAACATATCAAATTTTCTGATTTAACATATACTTCTTGTTTCGAACCTTTCAAGTTTCATCTTACAGAAACCTGACATTAAACATGCAGAGTACAAAATAAGGAAACATCAACTTCACACACAAAAATAATATTTCAGAAAAATATCAAATTTATTGTAACATCCCCTCCCCCCCTCCCACAATTCAAATTTGATTTAAATGTCGCCTCTAAAACTTGAGGGTCCGGTTTGTCCTTCTCTGCAGCCGCTCCTGCCATTAGCGTAACGGAGAATATTAGGGTCTCACTGCAAAGTCAGGTTTTGGGCTCCAAGCCCTACTTGGTGTCAGTCAGGCTGTGGGCCTCCTAGAGTCCTCCCCCCCCCCAGCAATACGGGGATACGTTCGGCCACTGGCTCCTACTCATAACTCCCGTTCTGTTTTTTAACGCGACTCATTCAATCAACATATCAATCAGCATTCAATGGAAAAAATTTTTTAATGTTATGACAGAATTATTTTTGGAATAATATATCAGTGATCAAAAAAGTTTCTGTTATAATTAATCTGCTAAATTTTACAAAATAAACTAGTTAAGAGTTGAGCTGATATTTAATTTATTTTATTTTAGATTCGCATTTATGTGGCATTGGTAACCGAGTACACCTGAAGGAGAACTCGTAGCCGGAGGAATTTTGTCGAGTTGTGAGTTCGATTCCTGTACCACTAAAGAACCGGGGTGTAAGATAATTGTCGAATTCAAATTCTAACGAAAGAAAAATAGTATCACTTAATTTTTTTTCGTTTATAAATCACAGGATGATCTTGACCTAAAGTAACAGTGCCGGTTTATCCATTGGGCGCTTGGGGCGGTCACCCAGATGCCCGGAAGAGCGTGAACGGGCCCGAATAAGCTGGACTTAACCAAGTTTACGTAATAAATGTCGATCCACCAGCGCGAAGGGGTTCGAAAATCTTCTGCACCCGGGGCCCGAAATCAGCTTAAATCGGTTCTGTAAAGTAAAATTATATTCTTCTACAAGTACTCCAACTCTAAAGAATGATAGTTCTTTGTATGATTCAAAAATGATTCTAAAGGAAAAAAGAAATAAGAGCTGATACATTCCGAATTCTAAGACAAAGACACAACTACTTCTAATTCAGGGACTAAAAGAAAAACAAACATGCACTAACAGCGCCACTCAAGTTGTAGTAACACAATAGTAACTACATGCAACTATTTTACGCGGTAGAGATACGTTCCATGGAGAACTGTACAAAAATAAATAAATAAAAAATTGTGTAAAAAAACATATGCGACATCGAAAAATTTGGGATGTGTTCCACAGCTTTAAAAAAAATCACGTAAGATGAAAAATTTGTAAATATTTTCCTAAAAACCGTGCAAAAAAACAGTAATAAAATACATGTTACATATTTATAAAATAAACACTATTCATTTTTATCAGAAAAAAAAAAGATTAAAATTTAGTGTACTTGAAAACTTAGTCTATAATTCAAATTGAAATTCGGAATAAAACGACTCTAACTAACAACTATTCATCGCTCCTTGATAACAAGCATGCAAATTTATTACGAACTGGATCAAAAATGCTTTCATCAGTAGATGTGTCCAGTAAAACTGTCGGTTTTGATACAAATAAAGAATTTCTGTCGTTATTAACAACCTCAGTTGATTTTTTTTTGTTACAAAGTCTTTTATTAGTGGCTGTTTTTTTTTTTTTTTTTGCGGGCGATGGGGGGTGTTCTTAAATTGCTTATATAATTTTTGATATCTTACTACACAAAACTTATGGTTACGTTGAAATTTTAATGCACGTTCTGTTCATTTAAGTTCAGTATAGTGATACCATTGTAAATCTAGAGAATCGGCCATCACCTTATGCTTCGACAGAATTTGATGAATATTTTACCATTTTAGAAACTATATATATATATTGTGGTTGATATTAAAAATTCTTCTACTTTTTGGAAATGCTCTACTGTTTCACATTTCGCTATTGTTGAGTAAGACCATTCTCCGTGATTGGTGATAAAATTTTTCGTCGCGTTTTGTATTTGCTACAGGTCAGTGGCACACACGAGGGGGTCGGGGAATTATTTATTCAAAATAATTAGTTATTTTTACTGTGTTTTGTTCCCAAAAATCGACGTGGCCGCGGTAGCCGAGTGGTTAATGTATCAGATTGTGGTTGACCTTGTCACGAGCTCAGTACCACTAAAGACCCACCGTGTAGGGCAGCGATGCATGTTAAATGTCCTCCCGCTGGTGTGGTGTGGTAGTTAGGAGAGGGGTGCCAGCTCATGTGTCGTCCACGTCACTTGATCATGGTTCAAAATTACGTGGTCCGTTGCCAAAAGCCCTCGTGTAGCTGAACAGTGCGACGTTAATATTCACTCAATCACTCACTCCCGAAAATCGACAAAATTAGAAAAAGCATGGTGTGCTTTCGACCCCAGAACCTCCTCCCCCCCTTTGAAAAATTCCTGTGTGTGCTACTGCTACAGGATAAAATGAAATGTTCACTTGCTTCTGCCACTTGACATTCCGAACATATTGGAGGAACTACTTGTTTAAAAATAAAATATGTCATTCGCAGTGGTAGTTTTTTTGCTCGCATCTTATTAATTAAAAGCTCTGAACTTCTATTGTTTGCTGCCTGTCTATTCCACTTTTCAAGATGTGACATATAATTAAAAATTTTATGTCTTCTGCTCTTTGTCCATGCTTCTACATTTTTACTTTTATGTTATTTTTTGAAATATGTGTTAGATCCTCCTCTGAAATCCAAGGAATAATACTCCAAGGTTCTGGAGAGGCTTAGGTCAGTTTATCAACATCTTCATTAAATGCACGGTCTATGTCAAGATCATGAGTGAAAAAAAAAAGGCCCTTTCATACTTTTAGCGAACTTCTAGCCCTCGTGAATTAAACCAGCTGTTAATATCTGAACTTCAACTTCGTCATTATCGCGACTTCTTTATGATCATAAACTGTCGTAAATTCGATCATATCGTCCTCTTTCAAAGGTCAAAAAGTCCTCGTCAAAATCGTGTATCGCAGCGTTTCTCAAATTGTGGGTGCGCCCCCCCCCCAAGGGGGCGTGATAAGCTTACGAGGGCATATGGAAAAGTCGAAAATATTTTAAAATTTACTGAACGGCAGCAAAACAATAAGTTGTGATATAATAAAAAATAAAATGCACATTACACTGATATAATATACTTATAAATGTATTAATACTTTTACAATGTATTTGATCACTTATCTCTCAATACTAAGTTAAGAACAAGTTTAATAATTACTAGTGACTCCCATGGGTTTGTCATATACAATATTATACACAAAATTTAATACTTATCTTAATATAACTCGTGCGGTTTATGATTAAAATCATACTGCAGCTTTTTAACGTCAAAGTACATTGTTATTGTATGAAGGAGGGCGCGAGGAAAATTATGATTATATATATATATATAAAAAAATTGGGTCGCAAATATTGAAAGCTTCAGAAGCACTGGTGTTATTTCATAATCGAGTAAAAACAGACTGGATAAAAAAAAAGTTGGGTATAGTTCTTTAGCTTCGTTCACGACATGCGGTGTAGAGGGGCTGATGCGCGTTAAATCTGTCGAGGCTCAAAGTTTTTTTATGTTGGAGTGGTCTGTAAATTTGTAGGATGGGGTTGGGAGTGGATCTTTTAAGTGAGATGTGTGTGTGTGTGGTGTGATAGAAATAAATCATTCAATCTATTGATACATATTTCCATCTCGCCGGCTGGGTGGTGTGATTAGTTTGTCGCTGGCTTTCTGCACCAAGGTTTCGGGTTCGACCCCGGTCCAAGTCGATGGATTTTCATGGCGCAAAAAATCGAAAACGGCCATGTCGTATGATTACACGGCATGTAAAAGACCCATAGAGTGTCTGTCTGGCTTGGGTGCTCTCGGCAAAATTAAATCCTAGTACAAGTTCGCATCGTTAGAGCTCTGGTACCTCTCTCCAGAAAGGAAACTGGACGTCAAAATTACCTGCGGCGATTGGTATCCGCCTACAGTATGCCACACCAAAAAGAGATACTAACTTCCGGCAATGTACTAAGTCTGCATTGGTAAAATACAAATCTGCAGCCCATTAGAAATAAAAAAAAATATTTCCATCTCATCATCAAAAAATGTGCCAGTCATTGACAGCTGTATTACCTATGCGTTTGAATCATTCACTGTTTGGTAAAGGGTTCAATCAGACTCTGTGAACTATCCTCTTGAGCAGTTCTTCTCAAATTTTCAATATTTATGACTGGAATTTCAATCATAATTTTCATCACGCCCCCCGCCCGTAAAATAACAATATATTGAATGCAATCATAATTTACTTTGACGCTAAAGCCACTATATATGACCTTAATTATGTATATATATATATATATATATATGTTAGTTTTAAGAGTAATAGATATTTTAAGTAATATATATAAGGATAAGAGTACTTATAAATGTAGAAATGAAAAGTAACATAATAATGTTACTTTTCCTTTCTACATTTATAAGTACGTTATAACAGTTTAAGGCTGTTTTTGGCTAACGTTAAAGAATAGAGACCCAATTCGGAACATTTGTTCAGATATAAAAGTATTAAATCATTAATATTATAATCTGGTTTCACTATCCTGTAGAGCAGGGGTGTCCAACCCAAATGACCTTGCGGGTCACTTCGGAAAAACATTATAATCTCGCGGGCCGCACATACAAGTATGTACCTTTATATCAGATTTGGAAACAAAAAAAATGTAAAAAACATTTATTGGAGTGAAAATTTAAAACAGAATGAACTATTATTATTGTTTTCATTATTTTTCACGTATACAGACATAGATAATATAATAATGCAATGATCAAATAATGTTTAAAATATTAGTTGCCATTTCCTTGAAAATTACGGTGTTCCTTTTGAATTGATCTTTCGTTAATTATTGTTGAAATTTGATTGTAATGTCATTCGCACAAACGATTAAGTATACATTGCCCTTTATCTTAACTGTCCTGAATATATTTTTTTAAACTTTAAAGAACATCTCTGATTGCCTCTTGCTTTTTGAGCACTCCAAACAGAAAAGGAGGAGGAGAAATGAAAGTCACACTCACAGAGAATCATGTACCATCCATAGTAAAGGATATGCATAATGCAATTCGGAATTTATTAAAAAAGTAATTTACTATAGTAAAATAAAATGTAACTGTTTGGTAAAATATAAATCTATTTTAATGTAAAGGATATTTCTAACATCAAAAAGGATTTATTTTAGGACAAGAATAGGTAACAGGCAAATACATTGTAGATATTATATGTATATATAAATATATAATTTTCCCTCAAATAAATTTCAAAATGAAAAAACTTTAAAAACCTGATATTTAATTTTTTTTAAAAAAAGAGTCGGCGGGCCAAGACTTACGTACTAGTGGGCCACATACGGCCCGCGGCCCGCGTGTTGGACACCCCTGCTGTAGAGAATCACTTATTTTATCATACTACTCATTTTTATCCTAGTTGATGCATATTTTTTTTTATAAAATGTGTTTCGCGTTTTTTTCCCTATGCCGTAATGCTAAATGAGCTATCCCTTTACGTGTTAAAAGAAAAAACTAATTATTTATGAAATATTTTCAAATTTTAAAAACACTAGAAACAAATGCATGAGTTATAATGTCACAAATTTGTATAAAAATTGAGGCATTTTTTTGTGTCCGAAAATGTGCTCCGCGTCAAGTTTATGATCTCATACAAATGACGAAAACAGCCTTAAAAGTGTATTTTTTTTTAATTAAGTCAGAATGTATGTATATTTTGTATTGTGCTTCCTTTCAGTAGGTAATAAGTTTTTATAAAATAATATTTTATTTTCGACTTTTTATATATTCGCCCCCCCCCCCATAAAGTTATCCCGCCCCTCAAGGGGGGCACCCCTTTGAGAATCACTGCTAGGGTGCATTTCTCTTCTCCAGTCCTCATGTTGGTTCTAAATGTGACGTTAATAAACAATTAATCAATCAATTAGGGATTCACTCTCGATACCTTGATCATTAGCAGCTTAAAACTCTAAAACAGCTTTTAGTTTCCTGTTTCGTTTCCAGAATCTTTTTTCATAAGAAAAAAATCATGTCAATTTTGCTGCTTCATCCTATTCATATTAAATTTCTAAATACATTATGATATAATTCATAAAATTAAATCTCAATAATAAATTAAGAGAAATAAATTATGACCAAAACAAGCAAAAAATCGCAAACCTCGCGATGATAAAGTTTAAGTAAGTGTGTGGGAAGGAAAAAAAAGAGCAAAAGTCACTTCGAGTAAGCCGGAATAAGAACGCATTCTATGAAATGCTTTAAAAGATACATGGTGCGTCAATTTGGGTTTGGCTAACATCGTCTTCGTGGCTGGCGATATTTTAGTCAATCAAAGTGTTCGTCCTTAAGTTCACATTCGCTGCCGTGGTAGCTTAGTGGTCGAAGTAACGGACTCATGACTGGCGTGTCATGAGTTCTAGCATGGTCTTGCTGAAGACCCGCCGTGTAGAGGTGCGATGAACGTTCAATCTGTCGATGCTCAAACGTCCTCCTGTTGGTGTGGTAGTTAGGAGATAGAGGTGCCAGCTCCGGTGTCGTCCTCGTCCGTTGCCAAAAGCCCTCGTGTGGCTGAATAGTGCCACGTTAATATTCACCCACCCTAATTCCATTAAGGATTTACGTGTAGCGTATCTGAAGCATGTTAAAATTGTTTAGGTTGAAGGTCCTCATGTTGATGCGGCGCGAATGTGGAGATGGAGTGCTAGCTCAGGTGTCGACTTCGTCATTTGACCGTGCTTCAAAAATAATAGGCAAGGGGCTGTGGAATTTTGTTTCGGGCTGAATGAGTTTGAGTTTGAGTTAATATTAACGTCGCACTGTTCAGCTACACGAGGGCTTTTGGCGACGGACCACGTAATTTTGAACCATGGTCAAGTGACGTGGACGACACCTGAGCTGGCACCCCCCTCTCCTAACTACCACACCACACCAACGGGAGGACGTTTCAGCTCTCGACATATTTAACGTGCATCGCTGCCCTACACGGCGGGTCTTTAGTGGTATTGGGCTCGAACTCATGACATGCCTGCCATGGTCCGATACCTTAACCACTGGGCTACCGCAGCCCGTTTCGGGCTGAAAACGGTAGCCGAAAACATTCAATAAACAAACAGGTTAAAGCGGTACTTCTGAACCTTACGACGATTTTCAGCAGTGTGAGCCAGAAAATGTTCAACAAATAACAAAACCTGTAATTCTCCATCATTTTTTTATTTATTTGATGCAGCTCAAGATGTTTTTATGTATTCAGGGAGGTTAAATTGATTCCTCAAGGTGTTGACAGGTGTTCAAGTAAAATGTCTTGCCCGTATAACTGTGAGTACTTTTCGATTGCATTTTTGAAATTTGATAATTGTATAAGAACGAATTTTTTTTTTAAAACATCTCCAACTCTAACATTTGGCCTCTATTTTCGACTACAATTATTAAATTAATTATACTTCAGAACATAGTTTTTACCCTGAAACGTATTTCAGTAACTTGACTTCTTTCTATTAAAGCGGTCATCAACAAGTTTAGACAAACAACGTTCATTTGAACTTTTGTGTTTAGTTAATTCTTTGATTATCTAGTTGTTCGCTAAGCCAGAGGTCCGCTGCCCGCCTTCAAGGATTTTATGCTCCACGAGATTCTTTATAACCTATTGAAGGCAATTAACAAAGTTATTTTGAGCTAATTGTGTTTTGTAACGAATAAATCCCGTAATTGTTTCTGTTTTTATAGATACTTAAAAGTGGGCAGCATTACATTGCAGCGATACCCTGTAATTTTTTTTCAACTTACATTTGCGAATTGTTCTTTTCGAAAACGAAATTTATTGAACATAAATCGCGCTCAAACTTATCAGATGAAAACCTGTAACATCAATTACAATTTGCAAATACACGCATTGAGATCGACTTGGTAAAAATAAGGGAAAGAATTGAGATAAAAATCTCATTATTTAAATAAATTGAACATTTTTTGATAAATTCATTATAACTATATTATCTATGTCTGTATACATAAAAAGTAATGAAAACAATAATAATAGTTCATTCTGTTTCTTTTTGAATTTTCACTTCAATTAATGTTTGTAATGGGCTCAATTCTAATATGAATATATATATATTTATATGCAGACCGCGGAATTATAATGTTCTTCCGAAGTGGCCCGTAAGGTCATTTGGGTTGGCCACGCCTGAGCTAAGCAATTCTACAAAATCTGTCTAGAACTTGTTTTCCGATGGATAATGCTTTCCAGATAGCTCTATAGAGCTAGAGTGTAAAAATAGTCTTATTAATTTTTAAAATTTCCTATTTAAAATTTTGAAATCGGATTTGAAATTAATTTTATACTTGGGAATCTAATATTTATTAGAAAATTTTAATAACAGTGGCCTATTACTCTTTTTTTTTTCTTTTTTATGGGAGTTTTAAAAGGGATCTCGAGGTGTTAATTTTGTCGCGAGAGCTGAAAATATAAACAATTTTCAAATAGATATAATTCTTTGAGATTAAAATGAAGTAGTGTTCGATTCTTTTACACCTTATTTGTAACGGAATAAGGTTTCAAAAAAGTGCAAAAGGTTTCAAATATTTAAAAAATTAATATTTTATTAATTAATATTAATATTTTAAAAAATTATAAGCATATGAAAATAAGAAATATTCCTGTGTGTGTGTAATAATTTTAATTTGCGCATGTTATTTTCTAAACTAGTAGCCTTTGATTTCTAAAACTTTATAGAATTATAAAATGTATCATACTCTTTAAATTCTACATAATTTTAGTATTTTATATCTTTTGTATTTTGAAATATTTGAAAACAGTAAAATTTAAAAGAAAATTTTTTTTAAAGATCTAATTTTTTTTTATTTTCTTACGAAATATGATTGATTATTCTATTTACATAAAAATAACTTCAGTGTAATAAGGATATATTTAACTTTATAAATCAACTTATTGCTTGTAATTAGAGCTACTATTATCATGAACAATTTGTGAAACCTAATATTTCTTACAGAAATATTTTTTATTTTTATATGCTTATAATTTTTAAAATTATGATTTATTTTAAATATTTCACACTTTTTTGAAGTCTCATTTCCTTATAAATGTGTAAAAGAATTGAGATATTTAATTTTAACCTCCAATAATTGCATCTAATAGAAAATTGTTTATATTTTCAGCTCTCGAGACACCCCTGAGACCCCCGTAAGCGCATATGTAAATACTGGAACAAACCTCAGTCGAAATCAACAGATCAGGGTAATAAGCTTTTGTAACCGAAAACAGCTCCATTGATTATGAGGATTGCTGTTGTCATCGAAGTCTGCTATAATCGATTACTGTTGTAACGTGGCTGGGGGAGTATAGTTCTCGTATTATAGAATACGAAGTAGCAGAGAAGAATATTCTCGGCAATTATAGAACATTTGTAAGAAAATATTTTCTTAAAAATCCTACTTTCAGTAACAAATTTAAAAAATTATGGTCGGTGGAAGTAACCTGTTTCCATGAATCAACTCGAATAACCCAGTGTGAGTGCTTTCCAAAAACCTCGTGTACAATTTCTAGTTTAGTTTCATCTAACACCACCGCTTTTTATGTCAGGGTTTCAACTCTTCTTATGTGCATTTTCTTCCTTTATGTCTTTTCCATGTGCAATCTGATTTTCTGAAAATGAGATCGGAGAACTTTGAATCGGAAACCGAAAAGCAGATAAATGTAATTTATTTTGGCAAATGATTTCGAGCATGTGGGTTACGTATAATTCTACAAATCGGTTGTTCAATAGGGTGAACGGTTGGTAGTTAGAGTTTTTTTGTTTGTTCTTTTTTTGTTTAGGACAGAAATAAACAACTTGAAAAAAATGTCCAATAAAAATTTCAGATGGATCGGAATGTTTGAACTCATTAGTCATTAAAGAGGGGTTGTTTTAGCTAATAAAAAATGAGTTAGCCCATCAATTAACTCCTTCTAAATTTTGTTTAGTGCAATTCATGCTTGCTTTCACAAGAAATTAAGTTTTAAAAGTATCTTGTCCCGTAAATTTTATTTAATTTGCATAGTTATTATTCGGTGGCTAAAACTTTCTTTGCAAAGCTTCCCATTTGACAAATATGTTGCGATTCAAAGTCGTTATAGATGTACCTAAACGGCTGCCAACCTCATCATCTGATCCCGATTTTCCTTTGTTTTTTGTGTTTGAGAGATATATAGATAAATATAGAGAGAAACACACGCTACTGAGAAGACTTTTATCTAATTTTGCTAGAAAAATCTGTTTCAAAATGGGACAAATTACGTTTTATAAAATATAGTTTAACATAGTTTAGTTCTTGTTACAGCCTTTAACAATATCAGTTTTTACTTGCAGCAATGAAAATTCTGTAAGTAATTAAGGATGATATTTATTTGTAACGATTATAAAACGTCAAATATAGCCAAATAAAAAATTTTAAAAAAAAACTTCTAAGGTTATATACTTTAAATATATGATGACGATGACGGATTTAAATTAATTCAAACATCTGATATTAAATGCTCTCTATTGTATTAAAGTACTATAGCTAACTATTTCGCAGACACCTGACTACCTTATCTTACCATAGCAAATACAACAACATATATACTGCTTGTCTTTAAACGTTTTATATGATAATGTGTCGTCTCCATGATAGGCCCAAGTGACTGTTTTTTGACAATCTGTTCAATATATTACCCACATAGAGGTTTGATGACAAAAATAGGATCTCTATTTCTTGAAGAGTAGCTAGACATCCAAAAATATGAGAGCATATGTTAGCTCTGTATCTGAACAATTATCACAATTCCAAAAGTTCTTCTACCATCCCCATCCATCCCTCTATAGTTACCTGTTCTTATCCTAGTAATAGTCTTGGTTTTAAGGCGGTCTCCAAGTATATTACAGAGTTGATGTTTCACAAAAATTGACTTCCCTCTGAATTTTTTAAAAATTTGCGACAGCATTTGCGTTTAATAGGTAATATTGAGCAAACTGTCATTATTGAGGTTTCTGACCTCTTTCGTTAGTTTATCTACATTTTCATTGCTTGTAATTGTCAACATGTTCAGGCGGCCATTGGGGAATGTTTCATCAGAATAACCGTCTGTATAACCCAGGGATGGCGAACTATTGGCACGCGTGCCATTGAAGGCACGCAGCACAATATTTTGGGCACGCCACTGATCAAAACGGTTTGCATTTTAGTTTAGAAACTATATTATTACTCTAAACTTAAACTTGAAAAACTATTTCAAAGATTAAGATGTACATGTGTGACGGGTCTTAACGCAACCTTCTCACTAATTCTCTTGAAGAATCTTTGGGCTATCATTCGCGTTTAATTCACAGTCATCCCTCTCAGAAACCCTGATTTGCAGATTAGATAGAGTATATAAACTCAGAGTTTGGTAATTGTAAGGGAGAAGGAGTGGAGAATCTGTTGCAACGTTATACTAAGGTGAGATTTAATCGATTTACACAACGTGAGTTAAGAACGGAGTTTGCCACTATACTAATTTAGTGGATTGGGAATTTTTATAGTCTAAGGTTAAGTTGAACTGTGTGTGTGTTTACTTGCGCTTATATTCACTTAGGGTTATTGTTTTCTTTATATCACTCCTATGGCTTCCTCTTGTGGTGGTTGATTAGTGTGCTTGAATAATAATAATGTTTATTATGAATGTATCTGGTCATGTTTCGTTTCCTCCCACACCCTTAGATAGGCAAGATGGGGAGGGAGCGGCTTCAGGGGGAAGTCACTCACACATGAGAAACCATACAAAGAAATAGTTATTGAAAAATTTATTTCCCTAATTAATTCTTCAGTCAAGGAATTTTCAGCGAGATTTACTTAGTTCACAAAGAATTATCAGAAACGCTCAAGTTTATTATGTACCCTGATGAGACATCGTTTGATAAACTTCACTTGCCCCAATTTGATTGGTTCGAAATTGAAGAATTTGAAATGCAACTTCGTGATTTCTAGTCTAGTTCAATATGGATTCCAAAACGTATTGAAACAAGGAAAAAGTTGGAACTGTGATTGAAACAGAAAGATTAAAAAGCAATATAAGTAAAATGCCAATAACGAAATTTTGGAAACATCAAACTCGATTCCAGATACATTTAACTGTTTGAAGAAGCAGGTTCATGCTATTTTAACCATATTTTCATCGACCTATCTCTACGAGTTATTATTTTCAGAGATGAATAACATTAAAGACTCATTTAGAACCCGTTTGACAGATGACTTCAATTCAGCATGCATTCTGCTAAAAGAGTAACACCTTACAATTCTAATAAAAGTTATTTGTCATCTATAATCTGCAACATCAAAAGTCACACTAATGTTACTTAAATTTAATTACACGTATAACTGAAACATTATTATACAGTGCGAAATGTATTTTTTCGTAGTAAATAAAGAGTTTTGTCTTGTTAGTATTTTGCTTTATTATTTTCCCAATAATCAATTCGTTAAAATTATTTGACGGCACGTCTACCTTATTAAGCATTTCTTTAAAAAAAAATGGCACGTTGATCCAAAAAGGTTCGCTACCCTTGGTATAGGCAAACACAAAATCATCTTTTGGATAGATATCAATCACTGGCGTAACTACATTGCTTGACAGTTGCTAAGGAAGAAGGGATTCATGCAAAATTGCGTCTCAGACAGTTGACCAATAAAAGTCAATTCAAGTTCAGAGGGCGTGGTAGACTAGGATTCGTTATCTGTATAAATAACATACAAAAATTCATGCCGTTTGATGTTTGACGAGAATCGTGCTGCATGTTATAAAAGTTTTTTCTCTGAAATTTTGTTTGATTTTTGCAATAATTAAGAGCAAAATGCCAGCAAGACATCATTTGAGTGACTGCGGTCGTGGACGACTGGAAGCAGGTCAAAGTGTCACCACTGGAGCTGCTGCATCAAAAAGTGTCATCTCACGATTAAAGAAGGAGAGAAAATACTCTGCGAAAGCATGCCAGGGGTCGGAGTCGAAACACCACACCTTTAGAGGGTCGCTATGTAGCCTTGTAGGAATTTCACTCCTGGTCAGATAGCTGCAAACCTTGCAACCTCTACCGATATGCATGTTTCAGCAAGAACCATCTCACGGCGATTAAATCAAGTTGGTTTGTATGCACGGAAGCCTGTTAGTTGCATCCCACTTCATCTTCGAGAGAGATTACTCTGGTGTAAAGAACATGTTGGTTGGGATCCCCAAAATTGGTCTAGAGAGATGGTGTCTCATTCAGTGAGATTCAGATATTCTCATTCAGATACCATTTCAGTGTGACAATTGATTCTGCCCACCAATTACCGTGGAACAAGCTATGAACAAAAGAGTTTGTTGGTGAAAGTGATCGGTACACCCGGACATGGTGTGTGAAGGCATCATGCACAATGGCAAAACAACGCTTCACATCTTTGTGTGAGGAAGCGTTACATCACAACGGTATTGCAGAGAGATTATTCTTTATCATGTTCGCATTTTAACCCTTAACTTCGCACTGTTGCATTTCTGCAACGTATGATTTATTTTAATTTAACAGACTCAATATTTTTTTAATTACCTACAAATCACTTATCTGAGAAAAAAAATATTACTACAACAAAATACATGCTAATTTTGTCACTAGATGGAAGTACATTTTTTCCAGAAATCACAGCAATTATAAAAATCTCGGATGCCTCAAGAACTGTGTTTTTAATGTAAAAAAAATCCATTATATTTTATGCTTCCTTTTGTTTATTGACAAAATAAATTACCAGGTAAGAAATTTAAACATTCTATGATGAATATAAATGAATCATATCAAAAAAAGTTTTGTAATTTACAGCACTACTGCGCAATATTGCACTTCTGCAACAAACAAAAAAAAGGACTGAAATGCAATTTAAAACTGCTTGATTTTTTTTTCATATTTTTCCCTTTAATTATTACTTGAGAACTAGCTGGTATAATTTTTTCATAGAAATTTTAAAAAATTGCGGTTAAGGGGTGCTGTAGGTCCAGACTTTCCGTTTATGGACGATAATCCAAGACCACACAGAATCGTTGAGGTATCGGACACACTGCAAAGTGAAATAGCATAAACGCGGCCCAAAAGTTTATGAAAAAAATTTCGATTCTTATGTGTTGCTATGTTATTCATTTTTGAAATGGGATAAGAGATATTTTAATTTTTATAAAAACTAGACACTAGTTATATTGCATGAAATTGTTAAAAAAAACAGTGATTATATTAACATAAGGAACTGTGTAAATTTTGTAATAAAACAGTGATTGATAAATCTGAAGGTTAAAACACTTCTACTATTATATATAGAACATACACAAAAAATTTCAGTTTATTATTTTTCAAACTTCTTGAACAATCGCTGTACCTATTTAAGAATTAAAAAAAAAACACACACACATTTCGAGCAAAACGTGTTTTAATCTATGACATCTTGCTTAAAGTAATGGCATCTGCTTTTACTAAAACACTTGTAGTTTTTGTTCTAGTAAACAGAAAATAATAAACTTGGTACTTTTACAAAGATAATAAGATGGCCTATAAAATAAAATCATAAAAAAGTTGTCAATTTTAGGAAAATTCACTTTAGAGTAATCAGAGGGCAGTGTAGTTCTGAGTGGGCTCTGTATCAAAATTCCTTCGGGGCCCTTTTTTAGATATGAATACCCTATTAGTGGGTCTGGGGATACACATGTTGGAGCCACTGTAGCTTGGGGGGCCCGGTATAATTAAAATGGCTGATATGGCGGTAGCTTCGCCCCTAGTATCAATAGTCTTGAGTCCTTTATATCTTGATGACATTAATGGACTCACATTTAGTATATGGTTCTAATTGACTTGTTACAATTGCGGCATTCTTAGGAAGCCCAGCAGAGAAAAGAGGTTCCTGGTCAGGAGGAAATTTGTTGGGTTCAAGGCCAAAGGGTATTCTAATTTCACTATTAAATTGCATTGTGGAAGATCTTTCTAATCTTGTGTTACAATTATAATTTTCAAAGGTTCTCCTTGCAATATGTTCAGATATATTTCTGGCTCTGTTTGTGAATTCGATCAAGTCTTAACTTCTCTTTTCTCAAGGCTATCAAGACCCCAGTCTTTTACGATCTTCAAGTTGTTAGCTGAGGACACTCTACTCCAATAATGACCTTGCCTGAACTCTATTCAATTTCTATTGTGTAGTGGGTGGAAGAGGCATAGTCACTAACAGAAGTGAAGTAGACGTTGTCTTTAAGATCTTGGGACTGGATCTCCAGTTTAAACCACAAAGGATTTTAATGATTTTTAATTTTATTTTCAAAGCCCTGTCTTCACAGGTCTTAACGGGATCAGTAAATCTTAGTTCATCATCTCGGATGATTCCTAGATATTTCAGGGGCGTTGTCTTTATAAGTTTACCCTCAACTTGCAATTTTGAATCCATCTAAGGTCTGGTCTTCTTATCTGAATATTTTATATAAAACTGTACATTTATTATCTAGTTATATTACCTCTTATTTTTAGATACCGCAAGCCTTTTGAAAGTACTCGAGGTTGTGCGTGAATGCAATGACCGAGATGTAGAGGAAAACACTCAATCCCTAGTACCTCATCAAAGCGACGTACCTGTTCCAGACCAGGGTCTTTCTTTCCAAGATCACCAGACACCAACATCGGAACGGGAAAATGAATGCTCAAATATCGCACAGAACTCGGCAGAAACGGATGACCAATTGAATCGAGATACTTTAGTTCCCGAAACTCCCAGATCAACCAATCCTATGTTTCCGCATTATGCGACATCTACAACATCAACCGTTTTGAAATGTAGCTTCGAGTCATTAAAATCTAGCGATTCAGTTTTGAAATCACGGAATAAGATTTTTGGATCTGAAACCGCTTCAACATCCACCTTCACAACCCCAGAGGAAATTCAACACTCAAACGTCCTGAGGAGCGATTCCTCGATTCTGAACGAAAATACTTCATCGGCTTCTGAAAAATATCCACATATCGTAGCTGGTACGCGAAGTGCGAATTTAGATATATGTAATCCATCAGTTTCTGGTCCTGTTCATGTAGAGAAACACGAAATCCCTGTTCGTAAGCTTGTTGGTCCATCCAGATCTCAGTTTGAAGGGAGAAAACGACAAAATGAGAAGACAGAAATTTCTGTCATGCCTGATCAAAGACGTGCGATAACGAAATCAGGATCGCGGTTTTTTGAGAATCCCCCGAAAACTGATCCAAAAGTCCAGTTTCCTTTTCAGTCTAATCCATCGTCCGACCCATATTTGCCTCTTGCATTTCAAAAACCTTTTTTTCTGCAGCAAACGAAATCCCTCGAAGAAACTGGGGAACTTTCTTCTACTAATAGAACAAAAAAACATGATCCGCGGTATCCTCTTACTAGGAGTTCTGCCTTGCATCCTTTCGGAAGTTCTGCCATGCCGTGTAAAGAATATAATAATGCAGCCTGGGGTCCTGACGTATATACTGCTGGACAGTTACATTCCTTTGAATCAGGTAATTATAACAGACACTATCATGGAGCTCAATATTCAAAAAGTGAAATACCTGAAGCTCAAAGAGGTTTGCAAAGATCTTCAACATTAAATCCTTCCCGTTGGCGTTCTGTTGACAGTGAAGAACCTCATTATCCATTCAAAAGAAGAGGAATACCTGAAGTTGTGCGATACAGTATGCCAAAAACTTCAGAATCATGCTCTTTAGGAGCACATAATTTCAATTCCACTTATCATAGAGCGAAATGTCCAAGGGGTGGATCATCTGCAGTACAACGGCGTAGATATGAAGGAGTCGGAACAGCTCAGGACCAATTAAACGCTCTACCCTTCACTTCTAGGTCCTATGCTTCAGTTGTTGCGTCTAATATAAATATTAATTGGGCTCCAAGTATAAGAGGGAAAATACTCGAATCTAGACGACTTATGTTGAAGCCCTCCTCTATACCAAGTCTTCCGAAAGAAACCTTTGACAGGATTTGTCGGGAGGGAATTATATGCGAAGATAACGGGTGTTTCTACATGATCTTTAAAGTCAACACTCAATTTACACATGGACGCGAATATCATATAAAGTATGTCACAAGCCAAAATTTAGATGGGACTTGCAATTTTAGCTCTGATGATAACGGTAGACCTACAGCAGGAGTGACGTGTCGTCATTATAGGCCACATTCTTCTACACAAGCCATAATAGAGTGGCTTATGTCTCTGCCAAGACCCGAAGATATGGACAAAATTAGATAACAATATGCTTCATGGATAAAAATCGCCCGTATACCCCGGAGGGCCCTATTTCAATCATCCGATCTATGGTGAAATATTTCACTGCGTTGATGTCGACGCCTTTTCAACAGTACATTTTTTTAAATCAAATTTTACTGCTATGACTGACTATTGATCCCGAATAAAAATTTTTACTATCTAACTTGTAGACTTGTTATCTCTGATTACTACTTAAGGGTTTTTTTGCTGAAAAGAAGTATTAAAAAAAAATTTAAGTCAATTTTTTAAATTAAGTACTTAGATCAACAAAGAAAATTTTTATTTTAGCTACTTATAAAGTAGTTACAATTAATATAAATGTGTATATACATAGGACACAGAATCACAACATTAAGCGGTAATTCATTTTTATTAATTATAATTAAAGTATCGTATTGTCAACCAAAACAATCGTGTATATAAAATTTAAGTTCAACTGAATGCTTTAAAACGTGGGGAAAAAAACCTTTTCAAGTTTTGACACACAAGTCGCCAAAAGGGTCGTTAAGGGGGTGGCTGTATTTGTAATTCTTTAAATAATTAGCTTTAATCAATAATTTTTATTAATTATGATTAAATTATTGTATAGTCATCCAAAATAATCATGTATATAAAATTTCAGTTCAATTGAGTGCTTTAAAATGTATTTTATTATAACGATTGAAAATTCCACCAAAATAAATAAATGAATTTATAGAGAGTGCGAGCTAATAGTAGGAATTGAAAAATAGAGCTTTATAAAGATAATTAACTATAAATAATCGCGGTATAAAATGATTTCAATGAATCGTGAAGATTGTAAATTTCAAAGTTTTATGATCACCAAGAGGTAAATATAAATTCAAAAATAACAAGTAATATAAAAATTTTTTAAGTCAATTCCTACTTTGAATGGATGAATAGAAAGTATTTTATAAACGATTGAAAATTTGATTAAGATATATATATATATATATATATAGGGAGAGAGTGAACTAATAGAGTAGGAATTGAAAAAAATGAGCAGGATTTGTCTGCATTGTGTGTTATAAAAATGCATACCCGATTTGGCTAGTTTGGCCGAAAAACGGGTTTTCGATGCTAACTTTTGTCTTTGTTTCAACAGATACGTTGTTACAACAATAGAGACTAATCTAAGACGAATTTAATTCGCCGAAAGCCCTCGTGTAGTTGAACAGTGCGACGTTAATATTCAATCAATCAAGACGAATTTAATTAAGTTTAATTAATATTTGAAAAAACTGCATTAACATCAAGCGTCATCCAATATAAGTTTTAAAAAAATTATTGGAACTTGATTGTATGAACATAAAGTATTTGATTAATGATTGAATATTTGAAAAAGATAAATAAATATATAGAGAGAGTGAGCTAATAGTAGGAATTGAAAAATGCGCGAATATTTTAACAAGGAAAACCGAAAAAAATTAGGATTCTAATTTAATATGATTTTCATTGACTAAAGGGATGGCCACTGTAGCCTGATGGTCAGGGTTGCCCACTCGTGTGGCCGGCTTTCCTTTTGTCAAGTCGTGTTTCCTCTGAAGACTCGACTTGTAAGGAGGCGTATTAAGTATGTCCCATTTGAGTGGTGTGGAAGTTTGGAGAGTAGGGTTGCAGCTCAGGTCTCAGCCTCATCACTAGACCAAGATTCAAACTTACGGTCGCCAACATCCCTGGTGTTATTTCTGAATGAATGAAATGTGTTAATGAACTTGTGTGTTAAATTGAATGAACGACAAAGAAATGTATTAGAAGCAGGAAAAAAATACTTTACTTTCTGAAACCACTGGGTTATATGATCTTGAGTTGCAACATTACTCATCAACCATTTTCGTTTGTAGCACTAAGCCAATGAAATTCTGTGTTTAAATAAGCCATTTAAACTTGAAGCCGCTTAAACATTAAATGCAGTTGAAATTCAGCAGTCGAAAGTTCTGATGAGTTTGCGGCGGTGTCCACCAAAGTACCAAATTCCTGTTAAAGAACAGGAATGAACTCAACCATTGAGACACCAACGGTCATGGAGTTATGCGTGAGAAAGTATCCGAGACCAGACACACCGACACTTATGTTCAGTGGCGTAGCTTAGGCTTTCGCCGCCTGGGGCCGACTGGAAATTTGTCGCCTCTCTATTTTAATTATTAGTCAAGAAAATTAGTAACAGTAAAAAAAAAAGCAGCTTAAAATTTTTTTATTGATTAAAAATGCACTTTTCATGTTTTTTTCATAGCAAAATCTTGTATACAATTGTCAATTTCAATATGTAGGTCCTGTTCAATTGCCAGAATAGCTAAACTTGTTAGCCTTAACGTAGACATAGTCAATCCGAGATAATTTTTGATTAATTTTAACTTAAGAGAAGCTTTTCTCTCTCTCTCTCGCAGCCGGCATTACTGATGGCAGATGTTAAAAAAAATTATCAACATTATGACAATATTTGATAAGCCATCATCAAGTTTGGACTCAATAATATATTTTAATAAACCCAGAGAGCCGGATCTAATGAGTTCTTTTTTACAGCCAGGGTCTGTTGCAGCTACGAAAGCTTGTTGACGTACGCGCTCAATTTGAGAAATTCTTCTTTATTAATGTGCCTTGAGAAGATTAATCTAAGTTAAGTTCGTCCATTGCTCAATGTCACTTCAGGCCTAAAGAAAGCATATTATTTCTCTAGATTGTGCAACTGTTGGAATCTTTCTCGAATTTCAGCAGTTACTTTGTCTATTGAAGAAAACATTGTTCACCTCAAGTCATCTTCGAACGATAACTCTGAACATCTTTATTTCCTTCACCAAATATATGGTTCCTCCTGGTTCGTCTTGAGAGTTCAAAAGTAATTTCAAGCTCTTCACATAAACTTTTAGCATATATTAAAGCATCCTCCACGAATTACTCTCGTTTCGCTTTTAATACGGTCTGGTAACGGTTATACATTTACGTGGAACCTTAGAGAAAGCTCTATTATCCACTCATCATAATAAATTGAACACAGAACAATTTTTTGAAGTTACATAAAAATTAGAAAGCAGTCCACATTAAATGCAGCGCAATAACGCTGGTGGAGGGGTGGGTGGGAAACCACTGTCCCAGTTGATTTAGTTTCTGTTTCACTTTCATAGGAAAACGAAGAGAAAATGACATCACATCTCCATGACAGCAAAGCCCATCTTTCAACCGTCTGCCGCATCTCGACAGAACGAGGAGAGAAGGGATAAATAACAAGGATTAAGAGAATAACATTTTTAAGTCCGTTACACGTTACATCTTAAATAACTGCTTGCGGTTATTGAAAGGAAATTTTAAATAACCACTTAGAAGAAAGTAAGAAAAGGTAGAGGAGTTTGAAATAAGATCATGAGGGGTGAAGTTGCCACACTAAACACGATCCTAAACTTACATGGTGCGGGGACGGGGGAGAATAATTAGAGTGAGTGAAGTCTTGCAAAAGAAAACAACTAGTGTAACAATAAAGCTCATAATTTTTTAATTCGTATCAAGACATTCTCATCCTTTTCAGAGCTGGGAAGTATTGATACGAGTAATTAAGAACTGCTCTAGGTCTCTTAGAAGAGCTAGCAATAGAATTGTCGTAGGCCGGGATTTCCCTGATAGATTCATTTGAAATCTGTGGTAACCGGTTGAAGAAATTTTCTGATTGTTTTTTGATGAAATCAAGAAGCGGCGGAACATTAAGATCTTTATGGAAGACTTCGTTCCTGACAAACCAAGGTGCGTTTGCTGCTCTACGCAGTTGAATGTTTTGAAAAGTGTGCAATCTTTTCAGGTGAGTAACTGCCACCCCTGCCCAGATGGGAGAAGCGTACAGCATGATGGGGGTGAAGAATGGCTTTGTATAATAGAACCTTGTGCCTTAATGCGAGCTTGTGCTCTTAGGAGAAATCAAGCGATTTAGAGTGCTTCTCATTCCAACCGCCTTTTAGTGAGCGGAACGGATGTGTTTAGCAAAGTTTAATTTAGTGTCAAGTATTAACCCTAGGTACTTATATTCAGTAACCCAGGGGACAGGCTGATTAAAAATGTTGACATACGGGAGGTTTCCGATGCACCACTGTCTCGTAAAGAGGGAGGCATGCCCTTTTAGATGTGCATTAACTTTATTTTCCAGTCGTTAAGTCAGGTTTCGAGTCGAATGACATAATTTTGTAGCAGCTCAATGATATTGCGGTTATAAATGTTTTGGGCAAAATGTGTGGCAGTGTCGTACGCGTACATCGCTAATTTAACTTCGGTAGCCTTGGGAATGTCGTTGATGTATAGATTAAAAAGCTTGGAGCCTAACAAAGATCTTTGTGGTACCCCACTGAGAATTGGACGCGGGGTGCAGAGACTGTTTTCAACTCTTACTCTAAATTCACGAGAGCTTAGGTAGGAGTGTATAATTTTGATGAGTTGGCCCGAAAACCCAAGTCGCATCATCTTGGATAGCAAGCCATCATGCCAAATTTTGTCAAAGGCTTTGGCTATGTCCACAAAAAGCATAACCGTGACCTGGTTATTTTGAAAGCCGTGATGAATCAGCACAGTAACTCTTAGTAACTGGGTTACTGTGGGACAAAGCCATGCTGTTCAGGAAATATTCCTGGCTATGCAGTGCTTATTAAGGCGATTCAAAAGAACAAATTCGTACGCTTTGCTCAAGCTACTGAGTAGCGAGATTGGACGGTAATTTTGAGGTCGGGTATCATCAGAATTGGGTTTAAGTATGGGAACAACCACGGCAGTCTTCCAATTCTTAGGGAAATGACAGTTCTCCATTAATAGATTGAACAGCATGACAGTGAAAAGAACGAATTTGAGGGGCAGATTCTTAAGGATGCGATTTGTAATTAAATCCAATCCAGGAGATTTATTGATCTTAAGCTTTTTAATATATTCCTGTATTTCCCCTGGCTTTGTTTTTTCCAGGTCTAGACAGGTACGAGCCTCCAGGAATCTTTTAATTTTCCTTTGTGTATGAGATGTAAAACGCTCGTTTTCAGCTTCAGTGTTGGGTTCGAGCTGCTTTTGAAGGCTGTCGGCAATCACTTCCGCCTTCTCCAGAGGGTGATTTACTACACTGTCAAGTGCGCTCTTTAGGGGGGATGTTTTGAAACGTTTTTTTGAATAGGGAGATTTTCCTCTAAAGAGTGCCTGTCTCCGGCGTAAGTGCCGCTATGTGAGATTCCCAACGAAATTGGGAAAAGTGTCTAATGTGTTTCGTAACCTCACGACTAAGTGTTCGGAACTCAGATTTCACTGCAGGATTTCTTGTACGTAGCCAAAATTTCCGAACACGATTTCTGTGGCGAATTTTAGCCTTATTTTTGGAGGGGAGTTTTAATGGGGGTTGTTTAAATTTTGGTTTTGAAGCTTCTATAAGAGCTTCAGAGATATTTTCTCCAAGCCTTCTAATTGAAATTTCAAAGATCGTCATTGCTGGAGGAAGGAGGTATGGGGAGTGGTTTGTTATTTAAAAGAAATTTGAAGTTCTCCCAATTGGTGGAGAGTTAATCCAGAATATTGATTAGAGCAGAGCCAGTATATAGAGTAAGAATGACCGGTAGATGATCGGATTAAAAAGATCATCTATAACTCTAATATCATGATTGAAGGGGATATTTTTAAGAACTGTTAGATCAATAATAGAATCTCTTGCCCCCGGTCTAGAGCTAGCGTTGATATGTGTAAGAGTGTGCGGTGCTACAATCCTCACATTCGGTTTATTATTAACAATTTTGCGAAGAGCATAGCCAAATGCATTTGATCTAGCGTTACTCCACACGCGATGTGCAGCATTTAAGTCTCCAGCAATGATATTTTGGCCAGAATTAAGAATTTTGAGAAAATCTTTATCAGGGAATTTTCTATTATTTTCCGGAGTGTTTCGAGCATACGCTAAAACAATTTGGAAAGGGGGGGGGAATTATTAAATTTAATTTTGATTGTGGTTGCATCCATATACTGCAGAGTCGGTAATGGAACTCTGTTATGATCGTGATTATTTTTGCAGTAAATAGCGGTACCTCCATCTGTTCGAGTACGTGGAAAATATATTATTTCTGTCGTCTTTATGAAGACGATAATTCGCAATAAGTGGATCTAGACCAGGTTGTAGTTTCGTTTCTTGAACTAACAACAGATCAGGGTTCTGTTCTGATACAAAGTCGCGGACTTCACATGTTTTGGGTCGAAGTCTGTTCGCATTCCAGAAGCAAATCGACAAAGATTGCACGTTGAAGTTGAATGTTAGGCTGTGAGCATTGGGGCGTAATTGCGCCCTTGTACTATTGCTACGTACGCTTAAAAAATTAAGCAGGCTTTCTCGTTAGTATCATTTAGATTTTTTAGGGCAGGGAGAGCCTGCCGAAATGCTTTTGCTAGTAAATTTTAATCTACTCCTGCATCATTGGAAATGGCCAAAACGGAACAGAAGAGAACCAAAAAATTTTGTTCATTATTATTATTTATATTTTTCCTTGGTTGGTTTACCGGAATTTGTCCCGAGACAACTTTGGAGTAAGGTAGCTTAGGGTCCGTGGTACGGTAACTTTGAGGAGACCAAAGTTGATTATTGTTTTTCAAATTTTGTGACGAGGGATTCACCTCCGGTGCAGTATTTTGATTCCTTTGATTAAAGTTTTTGTTGGAGGGCTTCGGATTATCATTTTTAAAATTTCCACCTTTGTTTTGGTGGTTTGGAGCCTTTTTGTTTTTTGGAAAACGCTGACATTGCCTCCAATTAGCTGCGTACTCTCTACCGCAATTTGCGCATTTGAGGGGATCCTCAAACTGCAAAGTACAGTCTTTTGCTTGATGAGATCCTGCACATTTCAGGCACTTCATTGGGAGGTGACAGACTTCCGAACTGTGGAAGAATCCCTGACAACACCAACACTGGTTGGGCCGTCTATTACGGGATCCATCGTACGATTCGAAAGCTACACGTGTACCGAACATATCTACGTAATTGTAGATTGAGTCGGCATTTAGATCATTAATTAATTGAATGTAAATCAGCGGCATTGGGGCTTTTCTTTGGAATTTAGTTAAACGGGAAATTTTGTGAATTTTGAACAGCTTTTTTAACAGCTTCAAGTTCGGTGGAAGTGGGAAGTTCTTTCAAAATAAGTTTGAGTGGTCTTTCCGATTTTAACATGAAAGGTTTGAATGCGATTTGTTCGTGCCTGAAATATGTGACAAGCTTTTTATATTCCTCCTCGATTTGGACAGTAATTCTCAGGAAACGCCCTGATAATTTACTTTGAAGCGTGGGGGCAAGGCTATGAACGAAAACCATAAGGTCGGTCTAATCCGGATTTGGCTGGATAAAGAATGGCGGGATTTTAACCCTAGAAGCGACAGCCGGAGCTACTTGCTTGGTATCAAATTTAATCTCCACCACCTCCTCAGAAGCGTTAGAAAGGATTATGGGAGGGGCTAATGGGGCAGAGCTATTTGGATGAGGTTAAGATGGTGGCAGGGGAAGAAAGAAAGGGCTTACCATTAAGCTTAGTGGTCTGTTTCTTCGGTGGTAATCAAAATCCATCCTTGTCAACAGTCGCCTTTAATACGGTCTGTAAAGCACGCATTTTTTGAGCATATTGATGGATATTTAGTCCCTCTGTTAGCAAATAAGTGACCGGCGCAGTATTTCAATGACTTTATTTAAATTTTCCTATTTTCTTATAACTGGGAAGAGCGGAGAAGCAAATCTTCATTTTTTGATGCTTTGAAAAATTCCGTGAAAAGTTTATTGCCAAATGCTTGAATCACTTAATTATATAAATAAAGTCTAATTTCTTAAATTCCGATAATTACAAAAAATTTAGTGTGAGTTTTGGAAAATTTAATCTTTTTTAAAATAAGAAATCAATTAAAGAAAAGAAAAGAAAAAAATTAAGAAAACCAGCACACATTTGTATTGAAAAATTCTGTTTTAGAATTTAATTTCGTAAGTTTATTTAATTAATCAGTTGATGTCTCTTAATGTACCTTCAGAGACATTAATGTTCAGGCGCCGTCCTCGTCACTCGATTGGAGCTCAAAATGACAAGAACCCCATTGCTGATAGCACTCGTGTTACTTCGAAATTCATATAAATGATGAGTAAAATTGAATCACACTAACATTGATACAAATTCTGCACAGCTGTGGTGAAAACAACAATTATAAAATTATTTTTTTTATGGTTGCGCCCCCCCCCTTTTTTTTTTTAATTGACGACAGGGCACGGTTGTCAGTTCCTGTTTAAATTATCTCAAATGTCACCCATTCGGCATAGTGATTAGCGACGCTGACTGCTGTACCGTAGGGACTGGGTTCGAATACCGGAGAAGGCATGGATGTTTGTAAATGCACAGTGCCTTCGCGGCATGAGTGTATTCTAAATTGCAGTCGAGCCGCTAGTCCTATCGTAAGGTTGGTGGAAGAGAGGTGGAAGGCCCCTGAATCCCACCCCCAGGGTGCCCTCCCTCAAAATTGATGTGAAAACAGGTGAAATCGTTCTTTCATTTGGATGTAAGGATTGCAATACCGGTATTTTGAGCCAATTGTTACAATTTTGTAATACCGGTATTCACAAGTTTAAATGTTCTTTTTTCGGTATTTACTAGAAATTTTTAAAACTGTTCCCACTATATGTTCAGGGACCGCCAACTTAGCAAAATAGTATACATTTTTGTTTTTATGTCTCCCTAATGGGCGAAATTAATTAGACTGTGAACATAAAGTTGCATCGTACAATCAAGAGAAGTGATAAAATATGTGAATAATCCAAAGAGGCGAGCCAAAATTATCCTATTACAGTTTAGACTGAAACTGCACACGCACATGATTCGTAGTCTGATATTCGTATCTGTGAAAACAAGGTTGTAGTTGTGAAGAAAGTGCGTAATGTTTCAGTATTTTTTAAATTGGTGAGTTTGTTATTCATATTGTATTTGCATATCATACTTTAGGGTTCAGAATATTTTTTTCAGAGTTATTATATATATTCTCATAAATAATAACCCATAATAATGAATAAGAATAACTTTAAAACACGTAAAAGTTCTTTTGAAAATATCTCGGTTTGTTTTCATTATTTATATGAGGAAAATCCCAGAACACAGTAGTAGAATAGTAATATTTACGCTTTTTTTGTGATTTAAATGAATAAGATGTTTCCTTACTTTTTTGTGACTTTTTACATACTGCTATAAGTTACTCATTTTTTTTTTTTGTGATACTTAGACTCTAATAAATCTGGAAAATAAAACAAAGAAACACCTGTGTTTTCTTTCTTTTTCTAAAATTTTGACTACCGGTATTATAAAACCTGTATCCCGGTATTAATGCCTAAAAAATACCGATTACCGGTATTGAACTTTTAGTTCGATATTGCAATCCCTACTTGCATGGTGCTCAAATCTACGGCTAACGACAGATGTCACTTAGCCCTTTACCATGATGAATTTCGTGGGCTTCGATCAAGCCTTTCCTGATCAGGTGGTATTCATAACAACATTGTTTCGAATGTTCAAAAAAAAAATTGTATATAAATATAGAATACTCAGAAAAGAAAAATCACCCTGAAAACTTTAAAATGTGATCACATGAACAAAACATAAGATGTGATTTAACGATTTCAATTCTCAAATTTCCTTTTAAAAACTGCAATTAAATTTCATTAAAATTCTTAATTTAAAAAATATTTAAGTACTTAACAATTTTCTAAAACTAATCTTTTATTCGTTTTGATTTTTCGTTCGATTATCGGCATTTAAAATTTGTGTATGTTGAAATTACTGTTGCTCTTTCTTCTTTTAAATTCGATAAATTCAATTAGCATATTTTAATCAGTGTCTTCTTTTAAGATAATCTATATAATGGCGTATTTCTGATATTCTCCTTATATGAATCATTACAAAATATCTCTAATCGTCTCAATGGACGCGTTTCATTTGTTTGAGAATCTAACAGGTGTAGAGATTTGAGATTCGTAGAGAAAAATTGCTCCAGACATTTTATCATTCATTGTAACGGAATACTGAAACGTAAGTATATCTCATTTGTTTCCAATCATTTTACTTTAATACTACTAGTTATGTAACATAATGTAGTCCCCCCTCCCGAAAAAAAAAATATGTTTGATACAAATAGAAATATATACAGCACAGGTTTTCATTATAAACCTCGTACATATATATATATATATATATATATATATATTTACCATTTTGAAATATAACATAAAAGTAAAATTTTTCGATTTCTGAGAAGATAGCAACTATTTTATAATTTATTTTTAAATAAGAAGCATTTTACTTTTTTTTTTTATCATTTTCAATGTGTTACTATAGCAACTGTGTAAAAGTTATTCTGTGCCTTTTGGCTTCAAACCTTTCACTAAAGATTCACACGAAAAAAAATGTATGTTTTGAAATAGGTGATGGTGAAATGGTGAAAAGATTTCTACAATTTTTTAATTATTTTTCTTGTTAATAATTGTTAACTCTATTTATATTTTTTAAAAATTACTTCATTTTTTAGAGAATGTTATTTAGAATTCAAACGAATTCATTCGCTCTTCCACTGACACTCTGCTTCAATAACTTTCAGTTTATTTTGTCTAAAGTGGACTAATTATAAGCACCTGAGACAGAAATTATGTAATATAGCAATATATAATCATAAAATATATAACAAGAATGTATATAATCATGAGCAATCTCTCGCTTAAAAAATTTATAAACAACATGCGTTTTCTTTAGTATTGATATTATAAAAATACCCCCTCCCCCAAAAAAAGCATAATACATAAGTGTAAATTTACTCTGGTGATTTATAAAATTTCTTTCAGGGTAAAAAGCTACTTTACAACATTATACACACCTGAGACATTTAATTCTAAAATAATAAATATCATTATAATAATAATGACTTATATAAAATGGAATTATAATAGTAGGAAATAATTATATATTTTCAGTTCACATTTTTTCATTCAAAATATCAGGAATTTCATGTCGCGATCTCCCGTCCTAGTACCGATTCATAATTTGCTTATCCTGCAAATTCAAAAGCAAATATGGACTAAGAAAAAAGTTCGATAAATTGTGTGTGTGATTAGATTTTCTCTATTCTACAAATTTGGGGATATTTTTCTTCATTCAGAAACTTTAATTGATTAACTATTAATTGACCCCTGATTAGAGCAACACGAGAGGCTAAAAGGGGCAAATTGTAACAAATTTTTAACCCTCTGACAAGAAAAGAGAATGGCGCCTGGGCTGATATCTGACGTAAAGTAATTTTATATTATCAGGAGAACACGTCATTCAAACAGTTCTCAAACTTTCAACATTTGCGACCCTATTTTCAGTCTTAGTTTTCATCGAGCCCCCATTATACAATAGCAATGTTATAAATGCACTGGCGTAGCTAGTCCTGCGTGGGTCCTGGATCAAAATTTCTCTTAACATTTCACAATGTTTTTCTCACACATTTTGGGATCCCTGTAGCTAGGGCCCCTGGATACGGCGGTTGTTACGCCCCTGATTGAATGCAACAATAATGCACTTTGACGTAAAGCTACAATATGACTGTAATTATAAACCGTACAGATTATCAAGATAAGTATTAGAGGGGAGTTGCTGATTATAATTAAACTTGTTTTTAATTTAGTATTTATAAATTAATTATCAAATACACATTGTGTGTGTGCGCGCAGTACTAATACATTTATAATTATATTAGTATAAATGTATTTTTTTTTATTTTTTATTACGGCAAAATGTATTTTGTTTTGCTTCATTTAAATTAATGACTAATTTAAATCTTTTATTTCCAACTTTTATGCATGCCCCCCGTAAGGTTGTTACGCCCCCTAGGGGGCACGTACCCCACGGTTTGAAAAATGCTGCATTAAGGGAATCAGATCTCGAACATACGTGGATCACTTTTGATGTCATTATTCAGATTAGTGCGTCGTATGAAATAAGGTTACATGATATAGCACAATATTTCCAATTAATTTTTTTCAAAAAAAAAAAAAACCTTTTTATTTTTTGAATTAGAATAACAATGGTACCAATCGCCACTCTCCTGCTGTTGCTGCTGCACGTCACCGGCCCCTCCTTGGGATTCGAGAATCTTTGCCCTGCCAATGAGGATCTGGACCCCTGCTACTGCGTGAGTGATGGCAAGACCATTCGAGTGGACTGCATGCAGGTGACCGATGCCCAGGAGGTGCATAAGGCCCTGCAGAGCGTGAAAGGGATCAAGAGGGTGTTCATCGATTTCCTGAGGGCTCGTCTAGACGCGGTTCCTTCGGACCTTTTCCAGGGGCTTCACATCAGCAAACTGTCTTTCACTAACTGCAAGCTGAAGACTTTGGGCGATGAGGGGCGATCCGCTCTTGAGGGTCTGGAGGACATTATCGAGGTAAGAGGCAGAAACTAAAAAAGTCAGAGATGTCACCGCGGGAAGCGTGGTCAATTTTGACCATTTTTCGGTATTTTTTAAGGATTAGATGAACTTAGTTATAAATACAAAATACTAATTTGTTATATTTTACCTAGGTTTCAAAAAATTAAGCCCACACTGAAATCTCGCCATTTTACTCCTATTATAATTTTTCGTGTAATTGATATCCCATCACAAAATAACCTCAAATTTTGTAAAAATCTTATTTGAGGTTTCTGAACCATGGGCTTTTTTTAAATTCTAACATTAATTATATATATATTCATTTTAAATATTTAACGATAAAAAATATTTTCCTCAAAAAGCATGCTTTTTTTTTGAAAAAAATATTTTTTCAGTTCTAAAAATAGAGTTAAAAAATTCAAAAACTAAATATATTATTAAAAATATGAGTTATATTTATGAAAAACTGAAGTGCTACACGCACACAAATGCTTTAATTTCTCAAAAGTTATAAGATAATTACATTCAAAATTCCCAATGCAACTCCCTTCAACACATCATGAAATATTCTAAGTCAGAATTCAGATTAGAAATCCCCGAGTCTACTCTTAAGGTAACGTCTGCGACAAGGAAATATGAACTTTTTTACACCAAGTTTAAATGGTTATCACTTACTTAAATTAAAAGCAACGAATGTAAAATTTTTACGTTGAATTATCTGAATATTTATGTACCTGTTAAGGTAAAAAAAAATCAAATTTTAAATTAAAATTAAGTTTGTATGAGCAATAAATAATCAATAACTTTGCAAAAAGAGTCCACTTCATATCTTTATATATACAAATCTTCTGTGCGTGTGTATGTTACTAAACTCCTCCTAAGCGGCTGGACCGATTTCGATGAAATTTTTTGTGTGGGTTCAAGTAAATTCAAGAATGGTTTAGAATTGCAATTCGGTCCGATATCGCAATTAGTTAAAAAGATATTAATTAAAAACATTCAAAATATACAACTCAACATTCACCTGCATTGTTATAACAACGTTATTGTTATAAAAAAGACGTAAGTTGGCGTCGAAAATCGATTTTCAGCTAAACTGGCCAAACCGGGTCTTTACTGATACAAAAATGCAGACGAATCATGCTTTTTAGCATTTTTAATTAATATCTTCTCAAATAATCTTTATATATAAAAATCTTCTGTGCGTGTGTATGTGACTAAACTTCTACTAAACGGCTGGACCGATTTTGATGAAATTTTTTGTGTGGGTTCAAGTGGATTCGAGAATGGCTTAGATTCACAATTCGGTCCAATATCGCAATTAGCTAAGAAGATATTAATTAAAACCAGTTTTAATTAATAGTTCTGGGTGCCAACATTGATTTGTCTGCATTGTTGTTATTGTTACAACAATGACAAAAGATGGCATCAAAATTCAGTTTTCAGCCAAAATGGAATTTCATGACGTAGCTCTACTGACTGTATTAATTAACTTCGTTTAAAAAATAAATACTTTTAGCAAGTGATTGAAATATATTATTAAAATCTCAATTTCTACAATGTTTTAAATTCTTCCAATTTAAATTCCTAAAAAAAAGATAAAACTATTTTTCAAGCAGCTTGGTACATATTTTTAACATTTTCCAACGCTGCCAAGTTAATTTGAAACAAATTACTGTAAAACTTAAAAAAAAAAATTTGGAATTTTGTAATTAAAAAAAAAACTTTGCTTTCTTTATACAAAAAATATTTTTAAAGAAGATGTACACTCACTTTCAAAAGTTAAGCATGGAGAGGAAAATGCTAATTTCCGGAAGCCAATCAGAATTGAAGAGGATGCAATTCGCTGCAGAGGTAGATGGAAGTATGCAAATATGTTAGGTAACAGCCAATCGTGCTTTCATGTCAAGAAATATGCAAAAAGGGTAGTCTTATAAGAATCCAGCTTTATAAAGGGTTACAGAAGTTGATTGTAAGTGCTGATGGAAGGTGTTTAAAACTTTCGTAGTTTGTTTTCAAGACATACGTGTTTCTATGACTTCCAGAAAACGAATGGAAGAATCTGAGTGCTGGCATGCTGTGGGGCGCATTGAAGCAGGACAGCCGAACACAGAAGCTGCTCTTTTCTTCGGCGTTCATCATTCTGTAATTTCACGTTTATGGAAACAATTCCAAACCACACAGACAGTGGTCCGAAGGCCTGTAGACGATCGCTCGAGGGTTACAACCCCCTCGGAAGATCGATATATTGCTATGTAGCCAAGCGGAATCGCAGAGCGACCTCCACACGTGTGACATCTATGGTTACAGCGTCCATTGGTAAGGCTATATCTGCAGTTACTGTACGCCGAAGATTACATATGAATGGACTGTATGCCCGGGTACCTCGAGTTTGTGTTCCTCTATCCGTCCAATCAAGACGGGCACGATTAAAGTGATACCGGGAACATGGCAATTGGACTGTGTCTGACTGGGGCAATGTCTTGTTTACTGATGAGTCAAGATTTGCTCTGGAGCCAGGTGACAAGCGTATAAGGATATGGCGTAAACAAGGAACACGCAATCAGCCCCAAAACATCACCGAACCTCACGCATTCCGAGGCGGAAACATGGAAACATTATTGTGTGGGTAGAGATTTCATTAGGATACTTCACCGACCTGCACATCTTTAAACGGGATTCTGTGACGGCTGTCCGGTATTGAGATGAAGTCCTAGAACTCATTGTGAGATTGTACGCTGCAGCAGTTGGCCCTACTTTTGTTTTAATGGACGATAACGCACGTCCCCATAGAGCTGACATCGTCGATGACTACCTGGAGAGTGAAGGGATTGCGCGTATGGCGTGGCCAGCATATTCGCCCGATCTTAATCCCATTGAAAATCTTTGGGATGCTCTTGGCCGTGCTGTATCTTCACGTTTCCCTCCTCCAGCCACTCTTATTGAGCTGGAAACTGCTGTAAAAGAAGAATGGCGATTACTTAATTCTACGGTGGTTGACCACCTAATTGAAAGCATGGTCAGAAGGTGTAAACTTTGCATACAGATCAGGGGGGAATCACATAACCTATTAATGTCCTTTTTTTCATTTTATGCTGTTTATTTTTACTTTGTACATAATTCTGTTTAATTCTCCGTATGACATTATTTGATAACTTATAAAAATTTAATATTTTCTTTTCTGTATATAATTATTGATTTTGTTTTATGTATAAATATATAGGCTACTATACTGCCAAATTTTGTGCCAATCAAAGAAGTATTTGTTGATTTTTTGGCATTTTACATCTTCGTGCTTAACTTTTGGAAGTGAGTGTATTTTTCCCGCCTTGGGGAGCCGTAAAAATACAACGAAAAAAATTAGAAAAATCGCCAAATGCGAGTAATCGTTAATTATGGGAAAGCTACCTCAGAACTCACGAGTTTGAGCGCTTATAGTGCGCATGCGGAAAAACATTTACGGAGAGCACGTAAGCAGATAAAAGATTTTTCTGTCAGAAAAAGATGTTTTCTTTTTTAATGTTTTTTTTCTTTTATAATGAGTGTAAATAATGAATTTTCCAGTTATTTTCAAATCCAATTTATTAGTTTGAATTTTAAGAAAGTATATTCACATTGTTTTATGTATAAAATAATTATTAAATATACTATCTTAATTTCTAATAATACACCGCAACTGATAGTTTTCTTTAAGAGATATAATTTACTGAAAAAACTTTTATAAAATATAGGAAAATGCTGTCCTGTTTTTATCAAATAGTACTATTTCCTTTTAAATCTTTTTTTCTACAAGGAATTTAAACAAATTTTTAGGCTTTATCTTTTTTACAGTTACATATATTTAATAGAAAAGTCAAACATCCAGATAAAATCAGTTGTTTCATAGCTAACGGTACACATTTTTTGATTCATTATTTAACGAAAATTGACGTAAATTAATATATTTTTTTAAGAATTAAAGTTATATTACGTTTTATTATTTATTACTTAATTATTTATTTAATAATAAATTCGTACATTGTCTATTTTCTTGAGAACAAAACTGGACTAGCTTTGTAAATTTTTAATCGAATATAGAAATTTAAAAAAAAATATATCTTATCCCTAGGTGAACAAAAAAGGTTTTGTACTTGAAAAAACCCATACAATTCTGGGCGGAACTGAGGGAAAAAAACATGTCTGACAAAGAGAAAAAGTGGAAGAAATTTCTGAAAAGGGAATTTAAGTGACATAAATATAGAAATCACTCACATCGCTCAGTAAGACTCAGTAAGGCTCAGTAAGACACACACACAGAAGTACTGGTGTCCAAAGAGAAAGGGAAAATTTCCATCGTGATAAAATTGTACCCTCGGAAAAAGCCCTTGCAACGCCGAGCTAAGTGGCGAAAAACAGACCCTCCCGACAGGACAAAGACGTGGAAGAAACTGCGAAAAAGAGTATTTCAATGACATTAATGTAGAAATCACACACACAACCAGTAAGTTCTGACACTGAAAGGGAAAGGGAATCTTCTGAGGCATAAAGCTGTACACTTGAAGAAGCCCGCGCAAAGCCGGGCTATCCAGCTTGTATAGCTATAAAATTTTACATAGTTTTGTAGATGTAACAATCCATGAAATAAATGAAATGAAATTTTAAAAAATAAATTTATTAAAATTTTTAAAAAAATTTGCTTAATGATTAATGATTCTTAAAATTTTAAGCTGAAATAGTGCTATATGAATTTCTGAATGTTTATTTGAAAAAAATATTCATTCCCTTTGTTGAAAATTTATGGATCTTATAATATGCAAAATATCGGCACTATTGGTAAAGTAGATTTTGAGAAAAGTGTACCGGAATCATCAAAAATTGCATTTTGAAAAAACTGCAAATAAGGATATTTTCCTCTGATTCATAAAATAATATTTTTTAATACAATATAAAGCCATACCATAATTAATTGAACTATTTTGCATCATTTCTCAGTTTTTAAATTGTTATAGTTTAAAATTCTAGATTATATATATTTAAAAGTCTTTTTTTACTCTTTATCTAATTCATCAACATGTGTTGTCAACAATCTCCACTCCTTCTTCCTTTTAAAATATCAAAATTTTATATTCTGTAAGTTTTAGTATTTTCACTTTAAACATCATCACATTATAGGATATTGCAGAATTCCTTACACATATTTTTATTATTATAAAAATACTCAAAGAAAATGTCTTTGATGAATTCAAAAAGTTAATTTGATGTTTAATTTAAATGGAACTCTGTTTTTAAAAATTATAACAAAAGAATCTGTGTTTTTGTGCTCATGCATATGAATATTTATTTATTTTAAAGTAAAACCAGCAGTTATAAACATTTAGTTATTCATGATCATTCAACAATAAGCAGTTAGAAAAAACGAAATGTCTATTTTATAAGCATGTATTTAATTTAGAATATATAATCCTCAAGATCCATTTTGTACTATATCACCTTGATTTATAATTTAAAAACTACACTGAGTATTTATTAACGCAAAACTAGACATAATTAACACTTCAAAAATATAAATTTTATTTTAAAATTTTGTAACTAATCATTTAAATTTTCCTTAATTTTTGCATAAAAAGTGTAGAATTTTCAATAAATTTGAAAATATAATACAGAAAAATTACATTCTTTGTATAGAAAAATTAGTTTTTTTTACAATACATACAATCCCTCAAAAAAGTATTGGGACACTTGGCATGCATAACTGAAAAGATATTTATCGAAATATTTATTACATTAAAACAAAAACAAAATTAATTCAGAAATATTTAAACATTTGGTGTACAGTATATGAAAATTTTATTAGTGTTATAGAATTATAATTTGATCTAGCTTTTCAAATATAATTTAAAGGCACACTGGAGTCACAAAAGTATTGAGATACTTTTGAAATGGGAAATTTAACAAATATACAGCGTATCAATAGAATTTAATTTCACACCACTTTTTAGATTAGAAGTGTTTAAACATAAACGTTTCAACAGATAAGGTTATTAATAGAAAAAATGGGAAGAAATAAAGATTTATATTGGTTGGTGTGCGAAATCTCGTGTTAAGTCATTAGACAGAGGGATAATCAGTTCGCTGTATAGGAAAAATCTTGAAATTGAGTAAGTATTGTTTTTAACATCATTGACAGGGGTTCAAGAAAACAAATATAGTGTTGAAAACAAACATCAGGGCATCCAAATATATTTAATGAACGTGAAGAGATGTTTAATTGTGAGACAAGTACGCATTAATCCAAGAACTAGTGCAGTAAAAATGACTTTGCAATGTAAAAGTAGGTTCGGAAAATCAGTAAACCCTGAAACTGTCAGAAATGTTTTAAGAAAACATAAGTATCATGGCAGAGTACCTCAAAGAAAGCCCTACACCAGCAAAGCAAATAGACAAGCTAGGTTGGCATTTGCTAAAATGTATGTAAGGCAGCCAACGGAATATTGGGAAAATATAATTTTTGTTTATGAAAGCAAATGTAACATTTTCGGATCGGATGGCAAGCAAAAAGTTTGGTGGAAATCAAATACAGCAATGCATGTCAACAATTTACAGCCTACTGCCAAATATGGAAGGGGTGACCAAATTGTCTGGGGCTGCATGGCAAGCTCTGGTTTCGGGAACTTACATTTTATTGATGGTATAATAAATAAATATGTCTA